>CM032800.1:15109838-15327789 GCA_019155185.1 Beaufortia kweichowensis
TTCTGCTTAGTCTGCAAAGATAGATCTTGGTCTGCACAAATTCAGGGTTAAGACTTATACTTGAGTGCTTAGGCACTTCGACCTAAGATAGCCTCATTTCATATATGGTTATACCCGGTCCTCTCTCTCCTTGGTAAATTTCCACTGGCAAGCATTTCATACAAGCACACAAGACTATGAATATATAAGCATTTAATAGTGATTAATATTGTTTTAATGATTAATGTTATTATAATGATTAATATAAACACCAGAATATATGAGAGTAAATAATGTTATTAAAGACAAAGAATATATCAGAGTGATAATGATTAATGTTGAACTCTGTAAAAGTTAAAACATTTATGAATACAGGAGACTTTTATCTCTTCTTTCGATCTCCTGAAACAGGAGATCGACTAAATTTCGTCCTCATCTTCGTCCTCACCACTGTCACCTTCACCAAGCCCCAACAGTGGCATTTCACAGGGAGGGGGCTGTTTTCCCCTCCACGGCGGCAACTATCAACCTGTTACAAACAGATCTAATACAAGATATACAACAGCATCCACATGTCATCAATATTCCAATGAAAGTATCAATAGACATTATTACAGACATTACTAGAGCTTTCCATTTACCAAAATTATTAACCATCCATTCGTCCAGTGGATTTCTTACCCCAGAATGTTCCTGCATTGTTTTAGATATCATAACCTCTGTAAAAACTATTTCGTCCCCCACAATTATTTACACTACATAGATCAAACGTGAATGACAAATTTTTCATAGTTCAATTCAATACCCCCATATCTTTGAAGACACTGATCTTTTGGTTTTCTCTTTTACTGCCCTTTTTGCTCTTAAGTGCTCTGTCACCTTGCTCTTGTTGCTCTTGTTTTGTTCATGCTGCTCTATGCCCATTATTATTCCCACTATTATAAATAATATTACTCCTAACACTCCCAACAATTTCCAGTTTTCCCAAAGCTTCATTTTTATAGTATGGTTTCTGTTATTTTATATTGTTTTTGGGTTCAAAAGTAAGCTAAACAAAACCCTATTTATACTAAGTCAAAGCTATTATGTTAAATTCAAAAAACCCTCTAAAAGATCTAAACTCCACTTTAAAATCTTAGAACATAAAAAGAATGAAACACTTTGAAAGAAATAACACTTCTGTAAAATATAAAACCTTAAAATCTTAAACGTATAATAATGATTGAAAACACACTCAAAATCTTAAATCATTAAAAGAAACTTTTGTAAGACAATTGTTAACTGTAAAACCTCTGTACCTGTAAAGAAAAATAGTAAAAACACAATAAAAAAACAGTAAGAATGTTATCATTGATTTATTCACCCATCAGAATTTCTCTCGATGATTTCTCGTCTGTCCTTCTCCTGTGAACAGATTATCATTTATGGCAGTTCATATACAGTTATAACAGTTATTGTTATTCCGGAGCCCTGGAATTCTTTTAGCAAAATCTCTTCCACTTCTCCCCTGTTCAGCTTGTCTCTGCCACAACCTATTTTTGGGATAGAGATTGTCTCGATACCTTTTTCTTCACAACACTTTCTCATACATTGAATACTCTTTGTAAAATTGTCATATGTTGGCAGATCTGTAGCACACTCTTTGTGATCAAATGAAAATTTTTTCTGTTGCCCTCAGTAGTTAATGGACATTCTCCCACCCCCTTTTGCTGTTCTCTTACTTTTTCAACCCCAAACCTTCTTCTGAATTCTTTGGCAATACCTGCTTCAAATTTACAGTCTTTACTTACACAATGTGCCAATGCCTCTGTGGGTGGGCTGGTGAATAAGTCTCCTTTTCTCTATATATATAACAACACAATATAAATCACAACAATCACAAATTTCTATCAGTGTTTGTCTCTATCAGTGTTTGTCTGTGTCTGTAAGTTTTGTTTATCAACAACAATGTCTTGTGAGCTGTGTGTGGTGTGTCAATTGTGTTCTCGTTTCCAGTGCATGTGTATTGTTCTGTGGTTTGTTCAGAATGTGTAATATCTGTGATGTCTGTGTCGTGCTGGTGTGTGTTTACCCTCCCCCTTCTGGCTCTGAAGTTCCTTCAGGGCCACTCTTATCTCACCAAGTTTACTGGCTGGTGAATCCATGGACATACAGCAAGTCCAGTGGTACCACCTGGATCCTTCTGTTTCCTGTACATAACCTGTTTTCAAGAAATCTTAGACAAAAGCAGTAAGTTTACCATATTATGATCTATACATCATTGGTGTGGTCTCATTCATATTCAACGCTGCGTTGAGCCAGGGAATTTTCTCCCTGTGAGAAGTTTAAAAGGGATTTAACCGGTTGTTCTACTCAGCACCGATCGTATCAACAATAAAGCAATCATTAACACTTTTACCCAATTAATTTTGGTCTGTGCACAGATTTTAGCCAATTTTGTTTTGATGTGGTGATTCATTTGCTCAACTTTGCCCTTTGACTGTAGGTGATATACTTTATCAAATCAGTGTTTCAAACCAAGTGTTTGTTCAACTTGCCTCAGGTGCTCATTTTTTTATTTTATTTTTTTTATTCGTACCATTCTCTCTGTTCATCATTCACTGCCCCAACTTCATAAGCTGAATCACTGTAAATGTTTACCCATTTGTCTCTACTCCACTTCAAAGCTTCTATTACTGCCTTCACCTCCGCCCTTTGTGCTGATTGCTTCCCTGTCATGGTTTTTGTTACTATAATGTCAAACTGGTTTCCTACTTTCCTTACTACAGCATACCCTGCCTGCAAATCACCATTCTCATCCCTGAAACAACATCCATCATTAAACAAATCTTCAGCTTCTCCTTCCAATCTGGTGGTCATTAGGTCTGGCCTAACTTTTTACTCAGCATTTACTGTAAGTTCACACTCGTGTGGTTCCCCTTGTGTCATGTAATCAGCGTTTTTTAAGGATGACATGTTAAATGATGTTAAATTAACGTATGCCGTTATAGTCTGTGATGTTTAAATGGTCAGATGATGCCCCATAACCAAGTGTGCTGTTTTCTTATACTTCTTCTGGAACAACACTCTGTTAACAGTTATCTCACTCTCTCTGGTGACAGTATGACCCCTCTGGTACCCTCGTGTACCTATACTGTTGGCCCTTGAATGTCAATGAAAATATATCCCTTAAATGGTGTGCTAATGGTAGGTGGAAGAATTCATTTGCTAAATCAATACATATAAATCATGTTGTGGTGTCAGGTTGGTCAGAGCTGTGTAAAGGTTGGATACAGGTAATTTGTTGATTATCACAATCACATTAAAACCTTTTTTTTTACTACAGGCAGAATGTGGTGTTGCATTTGGGAATAAATGTGATGGTTCTATTACTCCTGCTGTCAGCAGGCTCTTAATTATGTCTACATTCCCTCATCAGTTTTTTGTTTTGTGTGGATACTGAGGTTGCTATATTGGCTCATATGTGACAAGGTCAAAAGTGATCTCTGGACTGGAGGAGCAAAAGCCAACATCTTTAGTTCCTAGTTACCACAATGTGTTAATCATTTGTTCAGTTAATTCATGATCAGTTTTCTCCCTACCATGCCATCTAGTTATCCATCTATGTCTTAATGTAACTGTGTTGCTGGTGTGTTTATCAATTTTGTAAGCCTGCACTTTCACTGAATGTTTAACCCCTTCTATCTGTGTTTCCTCCCAATCTCTCATCTCCTGTAACTTCTTTGTCATGGACCCTAAATCTTTAGCTTGGTCTCTGTGGTGTACTGCTACAGTGATGTGTGGCCTAGCCTCCCCCTTCATCATGTACCATTCTTCCTGTTTTTCAGTTAGTTCTACAGCCCCCACTATTCCCTCTAATTCTACAATAATCCCAGAACATTTAATTTCCCATTATGTTCCCTCTAATTCTTCCAAAAACTTTGTTGATACCATTCTGTCTAATTCCTATCATATAATAATGTGACATGTGGGAGATTGTATGGAGGCACTTACGGAACCCCAGTCGGCACTCAGAGCATCCAAATGGAGTACAACAATAACAGTCCCTGCCCGCCAACAGTCTCAGAATGAAGTTCTCTTTAGTATCTGTCAGTCCCTCCTGGTTCTTTTGCAGGATGATAATGGTCACCACGAGAAACCCATGACTCCACCGGCTTTGGTGATATCTCTGTTTGGTCAAAGTCAATAGTCAGTGGAAAAAGTGGCCCCAGTGTCCACTAAAAGTTCAGACGGTCTTGGTTGACCTCAATGCTCAGCATCGGCTCGCCATGACCCTGCTGTGGTCTCTCTGTGGCTCTCTTTGTGCAGTTGGTTGAGGAGCAAGCTGCATGGGGTGCTGTGTATCCCCTCGGCTCCCTTTTGAGATGCTCTTCCTCGATTATAGCCCCTCTCCCTCTAGGAGCCGGGTCAGATGTGTGCTGCTTTGGACATTCTTTAGCAAAGTGACCTAGCTGGCCACAGACGAAGCAGTTTCTGCCCTGCCATCCTCCTCTTCCGCCCCTCATGCCCCCACGGCTCCCCATGCCTTCCATACCATACCCCACATCTTGCCTGCCATATGACCATGGTTTGTGCTCTAAATGTTGGACCTATTGGTCTATTATGTGCCCTATTCTCCCTCAGATTGTGGTGTGTCTATATCTGGGTGTTGCAATAGCTACTAATTCTTATCTTTTTTTTTTCTCATTTATCTTTTTTCTAGCTTCCCCTAACTGCAGTTTTAATAGTTGTACTTTTAGGTCCTCCAGCTCACAGTCTTTTCCCCTGTCCTTTTCTTGTGCTCTAGTCATGTGGTGCATCAAATTTCTTTCCCATGTTTGTGTGGTGCTGCCTGGTATATCTGGATTTTCTTTTGGACTACTCTTTACACACTCCTTCGTCCCTTCCATTACTGCAGCTCTGAATATTTCTTCATGTACCCTATCTGAATGTGGGTGTACCCCTTTGTGCCTCCCATTCTTCTTTACATTTCATTAAATACATTAAATATGCTGCTGGCGTCTCCCCCTCTTTGGGGATGAACTTAATGTTGTGAATGGCCCCTAGTGGTGCTGGAAAGTGTTTTCTGATGGCATTTGCCCAGTCTGGTGGCTATTGTCCCATAAGCGGTTTCCTACTGGCTTGTGTTTGTGTTAGCATCGTGTTGTATTTCTGCTAGTTGCCCTGCTTATGCTACTTGATCCAACAAAGCTCTCATCAAAGCTCTCTCTATTGCTAATCTATGTCCTTGAGTCACAGTTAAAACTTCTACACTAGTTACTAGAAATGCCTCTCATCCGTCTGTCTGCTTGCTACAGTTCTACAGTAAAAAAAAACCTCAACATCTTTATCTTGTAATTGTTCCATTTCTAGCTGTCCTCTTTCAACATTAAACAATTCAGCCTGCAAGCTGCTGTGCTGCTGTGCTCCCTCCCCCCTCGTATGGAGGTGGGCAGAAGGCTCAACTCTAAACCACTCCTTCTTTCTTACAGGCGTTGCCTCCTCCGCCTCTCTCTGCTGCTTCCTGCTCTCTGACTCGCTCAAGTCAAAGCAATTGTATTCCACAATCTAAACTTTATACTTGAATTCTTCACTTTTTTTTTTAATCACACTTTTGTTTCTCCAATTACTCTCAACTCCTCTTTTCTCAGCCTCGCTTAGTTTCCCTGTCCATTTTTTTCTCAAATTTGTCTCTTATGAATGATATCCAACAACCCTGAAACATCATACATCGACTCTAGTTGTTTTCTCAGTTTCTCTCTTTTCTTGGGCTCAGTGCCACTCAACACTTGAGCTACAGCTGCCTCCCACTGTAGTTTTAATTCTTTTGGACCACATGTCCCATACTCCTCACACTCTCTATCAAATTTTATGTTATTTTTCTTATTTATCAATTACTACTGTTATGTATTATTATTATTATTAATATTTAAATCGAATACCTTCACCTGGGTGACAAAGTTATAATCTGGCTTTCACAAAACTTTTCAGTCCCGATCGCCACTAATATCATCTCCTTTTATTTGACAGCACTCAATCTGACTCCCTCTTCCTCACAAAAATGATTTTACTGTATTACAATATACTTTTAATCCTAAACCCTCTCTTTGTTTTAATTATACTAGTATTTCCTCTTTTACCCACAGTTTTATCACTGTCTACAATTTTTCCTTTTTTCTGTGTTGTACACTGTTACAAAATTACACTTTATTATTTATTCATGACTACCCCTTCTATTTTTAAACCCCCTATTAAAATCACCCCTTCAATTCAAATACAGCCCTGTTCATGAAACAATAAATCACTTAACTACTTTAAACACAACATTGCACATAAAAACAAAACGAGAATTTTCTCCTCAACTTCACTTCAGCAAATATATGCTGATCATTCAATCATTCAACACACAGTAAACCATGTAATTTCAGTAATTTTCGTTAGTTATTTTCTTTTCCTCTTTACCACTCTCTTATTGTCATATAAAATTTGCCTCCTTTTGATACTTTTATTTCTACTTATTTCAATCTTATGTTTTACCACACAATTTGACTCACTTTGTTCCATACCAGTACACTATTACAACCAAATGAAATGAAATACTTGCTTTTGTTCTTTACTAGATTTTCTATATTTTTTATATTTAATTCCCAATACTATTCAACAACGAACACAAATGCATTCTTCATATGTTCATAGATCTGATTTACTGTTCAACAATGTCTCTCCATTATCTTTTCTCCTTACAGTACACACTCTGTATTCTCTTTATCTGACTCCAAAGAAAAATACACCGCTCTCCTATCCTCCGTGTTCACACAACAAAGCAATTTTTACAGCAAAACGCACAGCAAGTTAAACGCCCATAAAGCATAGTAATTCACAATAACACTGCAACAGCATAAAAAACAGATCGCACATATACATGTATTAATTACTTAATGTTCATCAAATTTTACACAATATACACTTGCAAGGATTTTCATATGCGCTTCATATCAAATTCTCATAACCATCTGTATCTTTTTATACAGGTATCTTAATCATCTGTATCTCTCTATACAGGTATTCTTCATCATCTGTATCTCTCTATACAGGTATTCTTAATCATCCGGGTATCTCACTCATCCGTTTTTTTTATACGGGTATCTTAGGTCTCTTGTGTGACTCTTAACTTTTCAAAATCATCCGTACCTCTTTATACGGGTATCTCAACAACTATTATTAGTCATCTGCATACACTAATCGCAGAGCTATTCTTAGTCTTCTGCATTCACTAATTGCAGGTTTTTCTTCTGGGAATAAAGCCAAGTTCCCAGGGCCTTCCACCCAGGAATTTCGATCACTCGTCAGCAATACGGGGTCCCAACCCTCAGGCTCTAGTTCATCACGACTCAGTCGTGGTATCCTTTAAATTATCTAGCCGCTTAAAAACCAATTATTTTTCTCTCATGACTAGCTCATAGAGATATCTTTGTTACCATTTTGCCTACCGTTTATTCGTCACACTCAACCTTTTTTCCTACCAGTTTCAACAACAACTCACGACTAATTCGTGGGAATACAGTATCCTCTTAATATTTTACCGGTCTATATTTACAAAGATATTTTCTTCAACTGTTTATACAATTTTACTATACAACTTACGTTCTCTTTTCTGACATCAATAATTTGGTTATAGCCAATCGCAGAAATTTGATTATAACAGGTATTCTGCGCTTACCTTTTATTTTGTGAGGGCCCTCTTGATGTCAGAAAGAGTTCGTCCATTGTCCAGTCTCCTCCTTTTTCCCAAATCACATCGGGGTCACCAAATTGTTGGACTTGGCATTTAATCCTTCAAGTCCACGTGTTCGTTTATTCAGGAAGGAGGACTCAAAAATATCTTTAAAAGGATTTATTTTAACAATCAAAAGTATATTGAAGAATATCACACTATAAAATATGAAAATATGCAGAGCTCTGGGTTCAATCTGTCCCTATCATTTACACAATCAAAGGAGTTCCCCCATCGAGCAATACGACAGAAAGAACCCCGTCTATCCCTCAAAACCCAATTTTTATGGTTTCCTCTCCCCAAGGTTAGCAGGTGGCACCTCTCCACCCTTCCGGTAGGCATCTTCTCATATTTGGTCATTGTTATCTTCTGCTTAGTCTGCTTAGTCTGCAAAGATAGATCTTGGTCTGCACAAATTCAGGGTTAAGACTTATACTTGGAGTGCTTAGGGCACTTCAACCTAAGATAGCTCATTTCATATATGGTTATACCGGTCCTTCTCTCTCCTTGGTAAATTTCCACTGGCAAGCATTTCATACAAGCACACAAGACTATGAATATATAAGAGCGAATAGTGATTAATATTGTTTTAATGATTAATGTTATTATAATGATTAATATAAACACCAGAATATATGAGAGTAAATAATGGTTATTAAAGACACAAGAATATATCAGAGTAGATAATGATTAATGTTGAACTCTGTAAAAGAAAGTTAAAACATTTATGAATACAAAATCCCTTTATTATGTGGCTATGTTTGTGTGTGAACATTAACCTAACCTCAACAAAACCTTTCCCCGGAACTTCAGTCAATCGCATATATATGACTCCTGTAGGGTTAACGATCACACACGCTCTCTCTCTCTATCGCTCTCTCTCCCCCCTCTCTCTCTCCTGCAAACACGAGTGAATTCACACGGCGAACAAAACTTCGTTGTTTTCTAAACTCTCAGGATGGCGGACACCGAGTTAAATCTGCTGTATCACGGTCTTCTCCTGCCCAAGATCACTCATTCAGAGGAAAGCCTCGAGTACCTGCGAAACATAACGGTGAAAGATGACGATGTCATCGCCGTTACTTATCCCAAATCCGGTAAGATCACGATTAAAAGGGGTTTTCAGAATGCGGAGTATCGTGTCGCGCGCAAGTACCGGCGCAGTCGCTGCGGAAAAAAACGCGATTCCTTGTGATTGCGGGCGCGCGCGGAGGACGGTTTGTGTAGCAAAGTCACTTTTGCAAAATCTGCGCAAGTTAAACGACGCAAGAGTTGACTATTACACTGTTAAGTGACGGGTGTGTTGATGACTATGATGACAGTAATAAATCGTGTTGCATTTTGATTGCACTTTGTGCGTTTTAGGTACCACGTGGATGCAGGAGATTCTTCCTCCACTTCTGCACGGAGGAGATCTGACTTCAGTGCAAACCGTCCCCAACTGGGACAGGGTCCCGTGGATGGAGGAAACTCGAGCTTCCCTCGTCATGGATAAGATCACCTCACCTCGAGCCATGGTGTCCCACATGCCTTATCATCTCATGCCTTCCACCTTCTTTACATCAAAGGCCAAGGTACAGATAGTAGTCTATGCTGAGTGATAATGGTAGTTATCTGTTTTAACTGTATTAGAGACAACACAATTTATATTGTTTTTTCTGACACTTCTGTTCAAACAACCGTGTCAAGATATATGGTATATTTTTATGATATATGCATATGATTATATGAAATATTGTATATGCACATGGTATATTTGTATTACACAAATAGAATGATATCTTAAATGAACACTAAAGCACTAGAGCACATATATGGCATGTAAAGAGCACACACACATAGAGTAAAGAACACAGTGGTACTAGGAACATAGAGGTACAGAATAACACCAATGGGTACGTAGGTACCAGGCATGAACATAGAAGGCACGTGTTGCACGTACTGCACATAATGTTAACATGTTGATATATGCAGAAATATGTATATGATATAACACTGAAACACCAATCCAGGGTTGCCTTGCCACCATTATACTATAAGAACAGAAAAATAAGAAACCAAGGGGGCAGGCCTAAAAAGGAATAATCCAATAAGAAAAGATAATAGTAGCAGACCAAGGAAAGGGGATGGCTAAAGAGAAAAGGTAAATCATTTGTCACGAAGAAATGGAATAAAGTAAGGAGTCAGAGACTGTAAGATCAGATGCTCTTGGATGTTCTTTGGATATTCATTGGTATCTCAGCTTTGTTGGCTCGAGCAATAAAGTTTGACTTTTGGCACCTGGAACCTTCTTTCTTAGTGATTTTTTGGAGGGGATTTTTTTTAGTGAGGGATTATTTTCCACAACAGATACAGTGTAAATAAAAATAGGTGTGAATTTGCATTATTCCCAGCATCTACTTACCGCAGACCACTGCAATTGTTAGTAATTTTTGTAAATAATTACAGCATAGCTAAAGCTTCAAAGCTGAAGCAAAGCTGATGTTATAAGGCGGTTGTGGACTAATTACTCAAATTTGTTAAACTACTTGCATTGCATGAGTATGTTTATAAAATCTCGTCTTGAATCTTTCATCAGGTAATCTATGTTACCCGCAATCCCAAAGATGTTTTAGTGTCATCTTTCCACTTTCATAAAATGGCCAGTTTCCTTGATGACCCTGGAACATTTGAAGAGTTTATTGACAAGTTTCTGGCAGGCAAAGGTGAGACCTTTAAATGGATATTCATAAAACAGATGATTATTACTCCACGGTTAATGTTTGGCTTTGTTTAATGCCCCCTACCCATGGTAAAATCACTGTAATAAACAAACTAAAAACAAAAGACTAAACAAAAAAGATGAAAGTATTTTACTGTAAACAGTACTGTTAAACAGTATAACAGAGTATATCTTAAATATTAAAATGTATAAAACATTGATTGCACAGTGATGTTTGGGAAGTGGACTGACCATGTGAAAAGCTGGAGAAACACAGATCTTGTGGATCGAATTCTCTATGTCACCTATGAAGAAATGGTTCAGGTAAAGAAAAACATATATGAATATATATAAAATACATATCTAAATATTTTTATATTAAAATTCGCTCTCTTGGAATTCTTGGAATGACAGGACCTCCGTGGCGTCCTGGAGCGGATGTTGAACTTCCTCGGTCGGCAGCTCAGCGCAGAGGTTCTGGATTGTGTGGTCAATCACAGCACGTTCAAAAATATGAAAACAAACAATATGTCAAATTACTCTCTTGTGCCGCAAGAGGTCATGGACAGCAACAAATCACCCTTCCTCAGAAAAGGTACACAGATTTACATTATAACAATTTACACGTTTAAAATATTGTTCATATTGACTAACACAAACTGGTTCTTACAGACTGGTTCTTACTGGTTCTTAACCATGGTTTTACTACAAATAAAACAAAAAACGTGGTTAATTAATCATGGTAACCACAAATTAGCATGGTAAAAACATAGTAAAACTTTCATAGCATGATCATTACTGTACATTTTACACTCCTTGCCCAAATATAAAACCAGTTTTGACAAAATTGTACTGTGTCCTGAAGCAGAGTCAGTTGAGAGTACCTCTGCTTTAAAACATTAATTATTATTTTAGTGTTTCAAATGTATACTAGTTGATTGAAATCATTCTTCTTGTTTTAAGGTATCGCTGGAGACTGGAAAAATCACTTCAGCCCTGAACTCAATGCCAAGTTTACAGCAAAAATTCAAGAGGAATTGAAAGACAGTAACATCAAATTTCCATGGGATGAGGAATAAGACAGAATCTCTTATGTGACATCTCATCAAAATAAACAATCATAGTGAGAATGTGCTATTCTTTTACTTCAACTTTTGTGTTAAAGTTAAATTTCCTATTATCAGCACAGCATGAAGAAATGATTACAGCAATACTTCCTGCTGTCCTAAAAAGTGCTCTGTTAAGATTGCTCCAGATGAAGAGAAAGCAGACAGTTAAGCGTTTTTCACGTGTTTACTACATAACTGTCAGTATTGCGTAGTTGTGAAAGTGGCCATAGGTTGTCTAGTTCCTGATATGACCTGCCTGAAACCACAGTGGCATATATAATATTCAATATTCTAATATTATACTCTGTCATTCCCTGTCTCCTCTAACACTGCCCTAATATATATATATATAAACTGCTTTAAAGATTGCATCTTTAAAGCAAACTGCTTTAAAGATTGCATCCTTCCATTTTATTGCATTTAAAACATTATTTACAGTATTTAGATACTTATCACATCTGAAATGTGTTAATGAAATGTGATAATTAGAATCAGACATTCATACATTTGAGGTGTTTAACAGTTACATTTCTTACAATTTTATTGAAAGCAACTTACAAAGAAGAAATTTCGAAGACATTTTATATGTCCAAATGTTGTTTGAGGTCAGTGTTTTATGGTTAATTTGATTAATTGATTTTTTTCATTTATTAGATCTTTATTTGGATATTAATTATTATTTGGTAATTAATTATGGTTTGATATTGTAATGATGTTTATTTTTGACGAAGACATGCATAAGGCAACAGAATTACATAATCTATTCAAAGATTCTTGATATCTTGATAACTGTCATTATACAACAGGTGGAACACTTTTCACTATTACACTATTTACTGTAACACAACTTAATGAAAAGGTCTAAGACTCAAGAATAAATATTTGACAAATTTACAGAACAATAAACAAACAAAAATGTATTAAAAAATGTTATTTTTAAAAATACCTAAAATAAAAAAAATTAAAAAATGTAAAAAAAATAAAATATCTAAAATAATAAACATTTTAGTTCAGATTTTAATGCATTATCATGTGTATATGCTCACATTCATTCTGAAATTGAAATATTTTAATCCAAGAACAAATGATCAGAGCTGTGATCCACATTCACACATTGCATTTAAAACATTATTTACAGTATTTAGATACTTATCACATCTGAAATGTGTTAATGCGTTAGAAATTAGCAATTTAGAAGAGTGGAACAATGAAAAAAAATAAAACAATGGATTATGAATAATGACTGAATAATTTGACTTTTTATTCCATATACTTTTTTATTAGATCTTAGTTTTTACTTTATTAGGATAGTTCACCCAAAAATATAATTCTGTCAAATTCAGGCTCTTTATTTCTGTGGAACACAAAAGAAGATATTTAGTGAAATGTTTGAGTGGTTTTGTGACCATACAATTAAAGTCTTCAAAAACGTTTTTGAAAATATTTTCTGTTGCGTTCTGCAGAAGAAAGAAAGTCACACAGGTTTGGATTGACCCGAGTTTCTATAAATGATGAAACAATTCAAATTTTTGGTAAACTAACTAAAAAATGAACATAAATCAGTTTACAATTTACTTTGTTGGTCTCTGCTGGCTGGTCTCGCAGGCTTAACAGATGACAAAGTGGCAGAACCCCTCTACAGCCAGCCCGCTCATGTTTAAGTTGATTTTGTTCGGCAAAAAAGGGCATTTAATATGTTGAATATGTAAATTAAGATGAACGTGATTGGTCGGGTTGCATGTTGTCATCCATCCTGTGTTAAATAGCACACGCTGATGATCACATATGTGAGAGCGCTCACGTTTGCACTCGCGTTTTTGTGTATACGTGCTGACCCTATTTGTGTAGAGTGTGTGTCTCTCCTCTGAGGGTATTTCGCCCCAGGGCTTCGGCCCTACGTGACTGCGGTGGGGTTCAGCAGTGCCGACCGCAGCCTCCCTCTCTAACGATAACGCTAATGAATTTCCTGTGATTTTTTGTAATTGGAGCACTTAGGGTGGGTCACGCGTTTGAGCGCGGGTATGTCAACGGCATTTTTCAGGCTTAGGCTGAATCTGTGACGTCAGACATGTTGACAATGTCTTTGTGTGATTGGGCAGAGGAACCATATATCCAAACGTATGTCTTTGACAGCTGGCATCAACGGAGGCCGTTGAAGGGCGAGGGCTTCGTCACTTGCGTACTGGCACGCGGACCAGAGATGGAGATCAGAATGACTTAGATCATAAGAACAGGATGGACCCTGGAACTGGTGGATATCAAAGTGTCTCCAGTCTGATGTCCCAGGAAGACCCGGATGTCATCCTTAAAGCATTGTGGGTGTCCATGGGTGGGGATGACAGGCTTCTCTCAACTCTCTCAAGAATAAAGGGTCAGCTTTTATTTGGGCTAGTGTCGAGTCTCCGGGGATGTTAAGATAAGGGAAGAGAGACGGTCAAAGAAAGAAAGAAAGAGATTGCAAAGGAAGGGTGGTCCGTCTGACATGCATAAACCAGCATCAATCATCGAAAAGAATTTATTTCCTTTTGTCATTTTTTTCTCTGTTATGTTATTTTTGTTCTTGTCCTCTTTTAATTTGCACTGATGAAAATAGGGGATGACACTTTCTGTACAATAAATATAATATATATAATGTAGTCTATATGGGGTAAGTTGTCAAAATGCAAAATGGCCTTAAACAACAAACTGGAACAATGTAATGGAAACCTGTAGTTCTATAAAATATATTTTGGCCAATTATTTTAAACTGCATGTGACAACTTGCCCAAATTGGTATTTAATTACTTTTTTTAACCTACATTGGTTAAACTTTGCTTTCACTATATAGCCAACACTTTCCACTTGCCTGTGTTTACCAAACAGCTGTGAAAATTGAGAATATGAGATCTAGAGCCAAACCCTGAGGTACCTCTCCTCTTCATAATGTGACTTGTGTTTTGAACCATTACCAAATATCAAAAACCTGTTTCGTTGCTGGCGTTAAAACAGATTCAACAGCATTGGCCATTTTTTAACACTTTCATGACTCTTGGAATATTACAGATGTCAACTAGATGAACACATGAGAGTTATGGACTGCAGGTTTATCTTGTGTCATCTCAGTCAGTGTCTGCTTCCTGACAAAGTCATTTAAATATATTTCTCTAGTCTAATCTGAGCACGTAGATGGCTTCAGAGAAAACAATCACATCACATTTGAGTATCTGTATGACAGTAATAGTGGAAATATCTTTAAGGTCAAAGGAGTTTATCAGTCAAGGACAAGCAAATGTATTTGTCAATAGTAGTTAATGTGCTCCAGACTTTGATCTTTGGGTTTTCTTAGGCTCACCACAAATTGCCTTACCTTACAGTTTAACTCAATGTGTCTTACAGTTCATTCTTATCTGTTTCTCTTGCATGGTGGATTTAAATCCTTGAACAGCACTCTGTTGAGTTAAAGATCAACAGAGATCAATTTGAGTAAATATCCTCTCATACAGGTAGCAGAGATAGTGTAATATATGTCCAAACACAGTTACAAAATAGTTAAAAAGTTAGAAAATAGTTAAATGTAAAGGTTTACAAAGAGCAAATAATGAGTTTCATGCAATGAAAGTGTTTATTTTATTATTTTATTGTTTTATTGTTTGTTTTAGATATGACTAGTGTTACTGTATTGTTAATGGATATCCTCACAAAGCTGTTTGAAAAATATTCATTTTTGTTTAAAGATTTCCTGATTTGCTTTAATCTAATTTCAGTTTTTATATTTTCATCTATTTTAAATAAATTCAATTATTCAACAATGTGCCAGTAATCTGGTATTTTTCATTATAATCCGCTTCATTTTTAATGTACTCTATACAGTATACAGTGTGTATCCTGATTACATATCACTGTAATTTCTGTTAAGTCTTCAGCATCTCTAATTCCCTGCTGATTACATCCAACTCTAATTTTAGTAACTCTCTGTATGTGCGGCTTTTGTTTTAATCACATTGCCATTACAGTGTCTAAACTATTATTGGCAACATTACATCTGGCCTACCACGTCCTGCTATGTATTTACACTTTTTCAGCATTCATTAGGCCTGTTCGTATTTGTACGTGTGGTTTTATTTACTGTTGCTGAAATGCTGTGCACTTCCCGCTATTGTCTGAAATATATTTTCACCTGAGTGATAAGACAAGTCTTACATTAAATCAGATCCTCTTCCCTGATATCCGCCTTTGTTTTGACTACAAGCTAATGTTAATATACAAATACAAAAAGCTCTAACTTTATCCTAGAAGGGAAAAGCGCAGATATCTGTGGTGATGTTTACGTCAGAAAAGCTTTTGTGTTAAAAAACTTTTATATTTTAGACAAAAATAACATGTTTATAAAGTAAATTTGTTGCTTTACCTTTTATAAATACAGTTCAATACAGATTCAGGTTAATATGAACATACATTTACAATGAACTACATCGTTTTACAGCATTTATTTATTAACACAAATACAATTGTAGTAGTAGTTCAATGGGCATGAAATAATATTGAATAACCATTAATAATACAAAAGCACAACATTTGATTCTAAATACATATTAGTAAATGTTAAAATAAACATGTGCAGACATTTTTAAATGCTGTAGAAGTATTGGTCATTGTTAGTTCATGTTGTCTAATGTAGTTAACAAATTGTATCTTATTTTGTGTTGTGTTGCCTTGTTGTTTTATGGAAAGGATCTGTGTGTATAAGTGTATTTGTGTGTATTTTTTTTACATATTTTTTTGTAAATGGCAGAATTTTACTGTGATCAAAATTTGGATAATCTTAAGGATTAAAGATTTCTTTTCTTAAACCCTTGCTGCCAAGTATAGAATTGTAAGGGTTTGATACAGTGATGTAAAACCATTTTGTTTAGACCCATATACATCTCTTTTACTATAATGTTAGTAACACTTTACAATAACACTGTATTTGTTGTCATTATTTAATTTAACTAATCTGTTAACATTAGTTAACAATTGGTATTAACTAACATTAACAAAGATAAATGCTGGAAAACTATATTGATCAGTGGTTCATGCTAATTAATGCATTCAGTAATGTTAACAAATTTGTTTATAGATTTACCACTTTGTCTAAATAACATCTTAGTATGTATGTAATCATAGTGAATTCTTCAAGCATTGAAGTAAACACATATAGTGGCATGTGTATTTCCAGTTGTCTTAGTCTGTCTACTGTACTTCACGAATACACAGTAGTAAACTCCACAGAGAGCACCTTCCTTCCTGTTATACAAAATGACACGTACTTGGAAACTATATATAGGCACCTTGTCTATTTTTAAGTAAAATGCGTTTGTTTCAGAGACATCCTTATGTTTAGACAGCGTGCAAATGTAATTATGCTTTTACAAATATTCTATTGTCTATCTAAATATTCTTTTATGCTTTAAAAACACAAAGATCTTTACTAGACTGGAAAAATAAAAAAACACTTAAAAGCTAGATGCATTTGTTTATATTTGTAATATTGTTCTTATGATTTATCTAGTAAAAATGGTGCTTGCAAGGTCATGTCCATAAGACTTGTCTGCAATCAAATGTCGTTATTACAATTAACCTCAATTATTATTATTGAAGGGTTAAATATAAACTCATATATAAACTCAAATGTTTCTCAGCGATTTACCCAAATCCAGATTTTTTTACCTACAAAATCCATATTTATTTTACTTCCATACTCTTCATGTATTTTAACAACTGTCTCATTTGTTTCTACTTAATCATTTTAACAATTTTTGGAGAAACATCTAAGATATAAAATTGTTCACAGATATTAGTATAAACTACAGGAATGCCGGTATTGTAGTAATCTCACGTCTCCTGTTTCATCCGTCTCTGTGGAGTGTGTAAGTGTAATCTTCTGGGGTGTGTGTAGATGTCACACGAGTCTGTCTGACGTCTGCCAGCTCTTCCTGCAGCATTTGTTCA
The DNA here is from genome assembly GCA_019155185.1 of Beaufortia kweichowensis. NCBI lineage: Eukaryota > Metazoa > Chordata > Actinopteri > Cypriniformes > Gastromyzontidae > Beaufortia > Beaufortia kweichowensis. Next base: position 15,127,351 of record CM032800.1, read on the forward strand.
CACCCACTGCAGCCGTCTCAGACAATAAGCCCACTGTCTGCGTGCACGTCTGTGTGTGCGATTCTTACCAGCGTGTTGTTATTATACAGTATGTCAGCACTGAGCTCTCCGCTCCATTGTCTGCGCTACTATTGTTTGTTTACCAGACTAGGAAAAGCACAAAGACGGGAACAGATGCTGGTCTACACTTCTGGGAGCTGGCGTCGTGTGGCATCCCTAATTTGGAGGGTGTGTGCTCATTGTTTTGGGAATCTTAAAAAGTGAAAAAGCACATAATTAGATGTGTCTTTAAAAGGATAATTCACTTAAAAATGTAAAACAGTCAGATATCTCGTACTCACCTTGTTTGAAATCTGCATGACTACACTGTAAAAATTATAAGATCCATTTAGGGTTCTTCACAATGCCACACCGGCCGAACCGGCAGGACCTCAGGGTACCTTTTTTTACGAAAGGCAGATCTCTGAGGAACCATTAGTAGTTCTTTAAAAAACCTATGGGATCTGAAGTTCCACAGGGAACCTCCTGATGGTTCTGCTGGTGTGGCAGTGTGAACCCCAAATGGTTCCTCGAGGACCTTAATGATTCCCTCGAGAACCGCCCAAGGAAAAAAAGGTGCATTGAGGTCCTCCTGATGGTTCCGCCAATGTAACAGTGTGAAGAACCTCAAATGGTTCCTCCAGGATCTTTTAATTCTTGCAGTCCTGGAGGAACCATTTGGGGTTCTTCACACCGACGGAACTGTCAGGAGGTTCCTTGAGGAACTTCATAACTGAATTTAAAGTTCTTAAAGGATACCATAAGTTTTTGCAAGAACTGCCAAGACTGTTAATGGTTCCTCAGAGAAACACTCTTTGTAAAAAAAAGGTGCCTTGAACTGGTTCAGCCAGTGTGAAGAAATGGTTTCTCCAGAATCTTTTCACTTTTACAGTGTATGATATTTCCATTGTGCTTTTTTGTAGTTTGACAGCAACAGTTCTCATTCAATTGTATTATTGCCTCTTAAAAATAGAAGTGTCCCATGATGCCACAAAAGAACCATTTTTGGCTGAATGGTTCTATAAGGAACCTTCAACATCCAAAGAACCTTTCTGTTTCGTAAAAGTGTCTTTGTAGTGGAAAATGGTTTTTAGGTATAAAAAGCAAAGAAAGAAATGGTTCTTTTAATAACCTTTGACAGAAAGGTTCTTTGGGGAACCAAAAATGTTTTTTCGATGGCATCACTGTGAATAAGCTTTTGAAGCACCTTTATTTGTAAAAAAAAGTGACCAGAATATTCGGTAAAATCACCTTTCGTGTAAAAATACGTGCCAACATTCAAAACAGATTTACTTGGAAAATTATTTCAAGCATGTGTGGCATCATTTTAGCTAATAAATGATAATAAAAATGTAAAAATAAAGCATATACAATAACAAAACACCAAAATAGAGAAGCAGTGAGGAAAAAAGTAAAAATAAATACTGCACTACAGCACTCCTTTTCATCTCTGAACAGCCCGTTTTGAAAGCGTATGCTCCCTTGTAATGAGAGAAAATGAGCGAGCCGATTATCACGGTGATATGGGCTCCAATATGGGTGGACTACATTCCCTGTGGCCCAGAGGAGCATTGCATGAGACCATGCATTGCCTTCAATTGACCCGCTATCAGAGCAGAGGTGCTGGGAAGCCGTGCTTGCCGGTTGCCCTCATTGCTGATAAGGTCAGAGGTGTGGAGGTCTCTCAGAGAGAACAGGAGTGGTAAAGATCTCACTGCCGGTGGCCTGATTTAATGTTGCCTACTGAGTATTTTTTGGACAGAAAAGACTGTGTTTTAAAGAGCCGTATTAAATGTCACAGCTAATTTTACTGCTAAGCATTACAAAAGTTTAGAAACACTTCTGCAAGTGATATCTGTTCCTTGAGCCTGACACAAAGCTATCGTTTGAATGCACAACACAGTATGGCTTTATTTATGTGAAAAGCTAAGCATCACCAACCTACATTGCTTTAATAGAAAGACATTTTTGAGAAAACTTTTCTCATTTTGTGCTTCATGAAGGACATGGGTTGAAATGTAATAGAAAATGTATTTTTAATTTTCACAGTGTTTGTTATTGGGTAGTTAATTTGGATTCCAGAAAAGTCTTTCAGTTGTCTGTAAACAGTGACCTAATTTCCAGGATGTTCACACTCAGGGGATGAGACCTTTTATTTTGGAGTGAGATAAGACCTTTAAATTCATATAATTCTCTCTACCTTTGGCTTTAAAGATAAGCGCTTTCATCAAAGCTTCTGCATGCTTCATTGCTTTGTTCTGTGACTGATGTTGTTTTCCATTTAAATAAACCATTACCACCAGACAGACCCTTAGATTGCTCAGAAGCACTTTATCACTGCCAAAAACACATTACATTACACAAGTGGCCCTGCACTCTGATCCAAGCAGATTGAGTCAAATCAGACTTCAGATACATTTATACAAATATATTCATATATTTATACATACAGGAAAAACTCTTTTTCACAACATCTTACAGTTTAAATTTAGATTTACATAAGCATTTTTTAACGGGCATTTTTGTCAACTAATAAGCAAGTAATAAGATTGATGAAACTAATAAAACGATTCATTATAGGGAGGCAATAATATGAATTGTATGAATAATATAAACAATTTATCAATTCTCAACAATTGTAAGACAATACTTATAGGGGGAGGAAAGGGTTAAAGGGTAGAGCACTAAACATGTTTCTTTCAAGTATTCAATGAAAACACTTGTAAAATACTTGATATAAAAACATAATAACAATATTCTCAGAGGGCATACATACTGAATAAAAGCAACATTTGTACCTGGATTCAATAAAATGAAAGTTGTCACTTTATAATAGCCAAAATTGTCAAATAAGACAAAACAATCAAAAATCCAGTGCTGATGCTTAAGGACACATCCCATGAGGATGCAACAACACAATATAACACAACAGCTATTGTTTTCCGCACGCAAACATGCTGAGTTGTAATTTGTCAGAGCAGGTGAAGAAGACTGATGTGGATTGTTCTGGCAGAGACAGAAATAACCTTTTTGTTTGTTTATAAAAACTCTTCTGCTGATTAGAAGACTATGATACGTGACTGTATAATCATCACATCCTTCGAGCAGAAGACATGATGCTGAAAGGTTAAGCCATTATAATGCTTTAACCTATCTTACTATAGACCCTGTTGCTCTGCAGACTGAAGTGTATGAGACTAGTTTACATTTGAGATATGTACAGTACTGTTTAAATGCTTAGGGTCACTTGTTCTTTATTTATATTTTTTTCACATTTATAATAATAGTAAATTCATCAAAAATATAAAGTAATGTAACTATAAATCACTGAAAAGATTTAACAATAAATCAAAACTATGTTATATTTTATCATCTTTAGTGTTTAAATTTTTGTCTAGAATTTGCAGAAATGTTCAGAAATTATTTAAGGAAATTTATTTATTGGATTCTTTTATTGGACATTATATATAATATATATGTCCAATGTTATATATGTTATATATGAACTACTTTCATAAAAAGGTAACCTGAGGTCCTGCCGGTTAATTGGAGAAAGTTGCGTCAACATACTGAGCAATAAATAAAACAAATATAGTATATAACATATATATATATATATATATATATATAACATATATATATGAACTACTTTCATAAAAAAGGTAACCTGAGGTCCTGCCGGTTAATTGGAGAAAGTTGCGTCAACATACTGAGCGTAAATAAAATATAATATATATACTATAGCATATATATATATATATATATATATATATATATATATATATATATATATATATATATATATATATATATATATATATGTTATATACTGTACTATATTTGTTTTATTTATTGCTCAGTATGTTGACGCAACTTTCTCCAATTAAATTAAAACATTCAGACAAAACGAACCATTACATCAGAAGGTTTTTAAAATCATGAAAAACATTTCAGTCAAGTGACCCTAAAAACTACTAGAAAGTAATAAATAAAAAAATAATGAAAGTAAATAAATGAAAAATCATCCATTTTAATCAAACGCATATGTGCACGCTTTTCTTTGTGTGTGTGTGTGTGCGCGCGCATGCCTTTTATCATCTTCAATAAAATGCACGATCACAAGATAAAAATATCTTCCTGCATCAAGTGTCAGGGGACAGTGGACGCTTGTTTCATCCGGTGCGCGGGAGGGAAGGGTCGGGTCACCCGCGCTGGCGTCTGGGAGGCTGAGCGCGTCTCCGCATCCCTGCGCGCACGCAGGATAATGTGAATGAACGCGTCGGGAGGTGGGAATCTGGCCTGAGATGCTCGAGATAACGAGGTTCCTGTCTGTCTCGGTCTCGTGTTGCTCATAGCGTATAAAATCATGACTGAGTGTGAGACCTCAGCAGAGTTGAACAGGTGTATCAGAGAAGAGAGATGACTGCAGACATGAGCATACCTACACTGTGTGCGCTGCTTCTCATGTGCTCCACGTTTACAGGTAAGAACGGTATTATTTTTAATGCAATTTGTCACATTTTTCTACAAAATCATTGTGACTTGCTATATGTAGCGCTGCATTAACCTTTGTTACATTATAGACTAGTAAAAGTGTAGTAAATTTATAATAGTAAATTCATGCTATTGTGGTTTTACTATGAATAAATAAAAAAACTATGGTTGCAATTGTAAAACTATGCTTAATGTTTGTAAATGTTTTGCAAAATTATGGAACACCATACTGTACACAACATTAATAAGTAACTATGTACATTATTATATTTTATTTTAGTATAACCACCATTATTCATTATTATGCAAGCAATGCCGGAGTCATGGGTTTAATTTTTCATAATAAATGTACAGTACTACAAAACGTATATCTGAAATGCACAGTAAGTGACTTTGAATGCATTTGTCTAATGTATAAATGTACAGTAATAAGGTACTATGGTTTTATTAATTGTACTGTTCAGAGATATGCAAACAAATCTTGCAGACAAATCACTTTCTTCAGGAGGTTTGAAAGCCATTAGATTGTTGACTTCTTTGTTGCTGCATGTCTTTGAACATCTATACAGGAAGAAATATTGCTTTGTAAGGGAAGCTGGTCATTTCCAAAGTCCATTTACGCTTTCCCCCTCCATCAGCAGAAGAGTTATATTTGTGGTTGTGATGCAATAAAAACGTGTCTAGGATTTAAAAGGTGCATTACATATTTGTGTAAAACTATTTATTTATTTTTAATTATTGTGTTTGTTTATTGTAGATGCTAGAGTGGAGATCATTACTAGTGATCCTGATGTGCAATTTGGGAGCGATGTTCTGCTCCTGTGCAAAGGTTGGTTGTTTTTTTCCACTGTATGAATTGACTATAACATTGTCAGAATAGACGGTGGTTTCAAAATCATGCAATTTGTAACATGGTAAGCGACTTTTTTGTTATTTATTTCTTTTGCTTTATGTTGTTTGGCTCAGCCGATGCTGAGGGAGATATCAGCTGGTTGAAGGACGGTGAAGATGTGGATGAAGATCATCATTTAATCGAGAAGGTTGATGAATCGTCGAGTAAACTCAAGCTGAGGAACATCCAGTTAATTGACAGTGGTCTTTATACCTGTGTGTTTGATAATGAACACGGCACCCGGAGGAGCACCTACCAGATCTATGTCTATCGTACGTTTCTACAGTCATCCTGGTTTTCTGAAATGCTTCTTTTAAAGGGATACTTCACCTAAAAATTATGCTCCAAACCTGTATGCTGTTATTTATTACTGCTCTTATTTTTGGTTTTACAAACAGAGGCACCAGATTTTGGCACCACAAAAACCTACCATGAGTTTCTGGTGAATCAGACAGTGAGCATTCCCTGCGTGGTGTCCGGGAAGCCGGCGGTGGAAGTCCAGTGGTACCGGAACGATCGCATCATTATTGATGACGGTAGGGGCGAGGTCCACGCTGCAGGTTCTTCTGATCATTCATGTGGTACGGGGGTCTCCACACCTTCCTAACTCTCTGTGATGCCTGGAGCTGGCAGAATGGAGGGATGGCGATGGTGGACGAGTCGCGATGGGGTGCATTCATTACGTGATCGATTTGAAATCAAATCGAGAGATGTTTCTCAGCAGAGGCCGGGAAACATCTGTGAACGTTTTGCTCAGTTTGGCCCCATTTCCCTGCCCCATTTCAAGTAAACGCCACCATTGACAACCTTATAGAAATAGTTTACCCAAAAAGGCAAATTCTTTTGTTGTTTACTCAAAGATGTCACTTTTTTGTGGAACACAAAGGAGATTTTTTTTCTTCACAAAGCTGTATTTTATACAATAACAGATAACTTTTGACTTCGGAGTCTTTTGAAGCCATACATTAGCTTTGTGTGACGGAAAGAAATACATTTATATTGTTATTAGACAATCTTAAATCGCTGAACGCAAATGATCATATGGTTTCAGAAGACTTGAAGTGTTGTATGTAAATCATACGGACTACTTGTGTGAGATTGACAACCATGAGTACTGTGTTTTATGCCAAAAATATAGTCATGTTCTTTTTTAAAAATCTTTTTTTTGTGGTCCAGAGAAAATGTGGAATGAGAATGTCCTCTTAATTTCTAAACAATGACAGAATTTGTATTTTTGAGTGAACTGTTCCTTTAAGAGTGTGTGTGTGGGCTTCAAATGAAATTCTCATAAATCTAAAGCCATTTCATTATTGACATGGCTTTCTCTTTTCTCTCCCTCTTTATGTTGCGCAGGCAAAGGTCATCTGAAAATCTTGCCAGATAGATCTCTGCAGATTGTGAGAATCCAGCAGGAAGATCGTGGAACGTACACCTGTGAGGGCAGGATCAAAGGACGCTCCATCAATAGAGCCCTCCAGATTTCTGTTGTCGTTAATGGTGAGGACCACAGAAGAACCAATAATGTTTGTGCTGGTGGTTTAATGTGGCCATGGGTGAATATGTTTACATAATGATTCTTCAATTCTTTAGAACCCCCAACTGTACTGATTCATCAGGAAAGAAAGAGTGTTTTTGCCGGACCCAATACCAGTGTGTCTATAATCTGCCTGGTGAAAGGAGTGCCAACCCCAACTATTTCATGGATAATGTACGTACATCAGCAGAGAGTGCAGAATGTTTTTAAGATCTTTCTTTCTCCTCATTGAGCATATTTGTGTTGTATTGATGAAGAACGATTGAAAAAGTAGATTGTATGTTGATATCCCCCCAGCCCGTCCACCTTCGATGAGTCACGTTACAAATATAACTCTGATAAGAGCGAGCTCATCATCTCTGCTGTAACCAGGAGTGATTTTGGAGAGTATGTCTGCACAGCTACTAATAAGATTGGGGAAAACAGTGCCACATTTAATCTGGATGTGTCAGGTGAGACACAAAAACCTTTGGACACTACGTCAGCATGAAATGAATAGATGAAATAAACCCTTTTTCTTTAATCTTCATTCTGGTATACACTGTAACAGCCATTTTTACAATCCAAAGAGAGAATCGCATCCAATATAATGTTTTCTTGTTGAACACCTCTTTTCATACATATTTTACATTTTTAAACCATAAATGCAGAGATTACTATATATTTATGTACAAAATTATGTTTGGAGATGGAAATTCTCTGCATTTCGAACTCATTTCCTCCTTAACATTTACTGCTTAGATTCAGTTCCCTTATTTCCAGCCTGTTTATTTATTTTTCAAGTGTATCTGGGAAGTTATGTTTGTCAAACGGTGCTTTGGAAACATTCTGCTGTTGTTGTTGAATTTAGATGAACAAACACAGATATGGTGAATTTGGTGCCGTGTAAGCAGATGTCATTCACACTCCTCAATGGACCAGAGCTAATCTCTATCCACCCTGAGGCTTGTGGAATAATCGATAAAAGAATACTTATTCATGAATCAATGTGCATTTTAATATTTTTGGATCGTGTTTATTTCAGCCTTTAGTTGGCTGCATCAGTAAGGTGATGTTTAGTAATTAAAGGATTTAGAATCAATAATTGAAAAATTCTCATTTTGACAGTGTCCCTCATTGTTCTTGTGCTCTTAATGATTTTCAGAGCGTCCGACTGTAGTTTTCAATCCAAGCAAGCTGACCATCATTCCAGGAGAAAGTGGATCTGTGCTTTGCAATGCCACAGGACACCCAACACCAACTATCCAGTGGGTCCGAAAGACCAGCCAAGTAAAAATGGTATGAAAATTGATGAAAAATGATTTGCCATTTAAAACGCACTTTTCCCTGTATATATTGTTTCACAGCAGCTTTAGAGAAAACTATTATCATCTTCTTCAGCTACATATATTATATATATATATATATATATATATATATATAGATAGATAGATAGATATAGTGCTCAAACTGATAATAATGTATAATCAATGACAAATGTTTGTAGTCTTTACATATACACAATATCAGACAAATGAATCTCTGTTGTGCTACAGTAAATGCACTGATTTGGGTCAATGGATTGTAATTGGGTTATAATGTCCTTTACTGGTGATGAGGAGAGAGGGAATTTTGTATCTACAGGACGTTTTAACCCATATACCCATCTTCTCTGGTCTCTTAATGACTTTCCTGTGCTTTATTTTCTTCCCTTTCCTGTTTGCATGTGGGCAGACGAATGTAAAGGAATCTGAGCTGATTTTTGAGAATGTTACGCCCTCTGATGGTGGACTGTACTCCTGCATAGCCAACAATATAGCCGGCACAACCACCAAGGACTTACAGTTAATAAGTAAGAGTCAAGACTCTTGAAGGATGATTTTTTTTTTAAATAGATTTTTATTAAGATTTCTATATAAACATATTTTTCTCTTTCTTTCACACACAAGCCTGGCCTGGTACGCCCACCGAGTTCAGTACGGCGCCGGGACCATCATCCTCTATCATCATTCACGGTGCCAAAGTGCAGGACGGAGGGTCTCCCATCACCCATTACATCCTTCAGTGGAAAAAACCCTCCCAAGACAACTGGAGTCAAGTTACTGTCAAGTCTACAGGCAACTATCACACTATCACTGTACTAAGTGTTTCTTTTTTGCTGTTTTTGGATTTGATTTGGAATGTAAATGTTTATATTTGTAGACCCTCTGGTGATCAAGGCCCTTGAGCCGTACACAGAATACTCCATTCGGTTTGCAGGCAAAAACAGTTTTTATCAGGGGAACTTCTCTGAAGAGCACATGATGTTTACACAGTCACAACGTGAGTTTTCTCTTTATCTTATTTTACCTGCAGCTGATCCATCTTCCTTAATGTCATCATAATTATACTATCGTGATATCATAAAATATACTATTAAATATTATTAAAATAATCATAAATACACTACCAGTCAAAAGTTTGGAAACACATACTCACTGTTGTTTAGATTTTTTCCACATTTTAGAAACTCACCAAAACCATGAAATAACACAACTGTAACTGTGGGAATCTTGTTGTGACTAAAAGCATCCAAAATAAATTACCACTATATTATATTTGATCATCTTCAAAAGTAGTCACCCTTTGTAAAATCATACTCTTGACATATTAATTTTCATGCTGTCATTCTTATCATGCATAAATGTCTGTTTGCTTATCAAATGTCTTCATGATTTGCTTCCACCACCCATGCTACTTCTCATTGTCATCTAACTGTCCATTCCTGCTTGATGATGATCCTCCTCCATGCTTTACCACCTGCTCCTGGTCCCCGGGCCTGTCCATTGCCTTATTCTGACATCCTATGTAGATGGTAAATCGAAACATTTTTAAATGCAAATCTCCAGTTGATAGGCTAAACGCATGCCTAATTGTTTACTGTGATATAGAGGTTTGGAAATGAGTTTACCAGCATACTTTCAATGCTGAATCCTGTGTGTGGATTGCTCTTAACAAGTGATCTTGTCATGAAACAATATATGCTGATGTTTTTCTTCGGTATGAAATTTATGTTGGTTTTTCGTTCTCAGACCTCCTGTATCTTAGTGAATGATTTTGGAGTTTATCCACTGGATTGTTACTTTATTGTGATGCTCAAATCCATGCACTACACACATAGCTGCAGTGTTTACACTTTTTAGAGAAATAAAAAAAAGTCTTACCTATAATTGATTAAAAGCTTTAAAAGGTGAACATATGTTGAACTGTTCAATGAATTGATTCAATGATTCAGTGTTCACAGAAGTCAAATTACATTTAATCATGCCTTGGTTGTCTTTAACTGGACATCACATCAAAATTTGAAGGGATTTTACGAAGTTAATGGATTTGGCTAATCTATAGATCTATAGATTATGGCAATCCTACAATCTTATTTGTACGTTTACATATGATTTGCTTTCTCACCAGTGATGTTAGGGGTTAGGTTTTATTTTTGCTTTTTTTAATAATTGTATGTTTCATACAAATTAATCACCTCGTAAAATATGTAAAAATACATAAAATATAAGTAAATAATACTTAAAAAATACGTACAAAATACGTAAAAAAATACATACAAAATAAATACAAAATACGTAAAAAATACCAATCAGATTTTGATATAAAATCCAGTTAAAGACAACCACAGCATGATGTAAAATGTAATATATTCAATTTATAATTTATACATATTTTTAGTTCTTACAGTACACATTATGAATCTATTTTGAAGCATCCTCTGTTTAACAGAAAAACTTCAAAAAATTTGTTTGATATTACTGTTACTTTCAGGTGAACCCAGCACCCCTGTTCTCTCTCTGAGCGAGAAGAAGCTGGAGAAGAACTCTGTTTTCATCCCCATTAAACAGCTGAATGAAGGAGCTTCACCCACCCTACACTTTGTTGTGCGATACAGAGTGGTCAGTGTAAAATCTGTTCTTTTTTGATAAATCCTTTGTTTTGCATTATGCTGCATATACCAGCACAACATACATAAAACATTACATGATGCACTTGTAATTATATTTTTGATCAATTTGGACAGCTTTTATTCTCCTGATTTCATGTACGTAATATCAAGTTATGTTAAATATCATGTTTTTTGAACAGAACAAGGAGAATGAGGAGTGGACAGAGAAGCAGATGCCTGGAAACCTGAGCAGGATCCATCTGCATAATCTCCAGTATAACTCAGACTATCAGATGGAAGTTTTTGCAGTAAATAACAACGGCTCCTCCAGCCCGGCCTATGTCAACTTCACCATCCCAGAACCTGGTAGGACTCTATATAAATGTAACCCAATATTACACATGCTGCTTATTTTCCCCAATGTGGCTCCAACCATATGTTGTTTTATCTATTAAATTTGATGTTTTTACAGTTCCTAGTGACTTCTTATCTCTTCTTTGTGTGTGAATTTGAGAACTTTTATGGTGCTTTTTTGTTCTTTGCATTGCAAACGCAAGTGTTTTTCAGAACTAATCCTTCTTGAGAAAACCTAATTGAGTGATTTCTGTCTCTCTTGCAGTAAGTCAGCCGAGTTTAGGTAAAGGTGGTGTGGTGGGCATCGTCATGTTCATTTTTCTGGTACTGATGGTGTCAGTCGATGCTTTCTGCTGCTACACAAATCACTGCGGCCTGCTTAATTTCATGGCTCGTAAACTCTTTGGACACAAAAAAACCATCTCTAAAGGCATGGATGAAGAGGCGAATAATTCCAACGGGTAAGATCACTTTATGGTTCATTGCTCGTGCCACAGAGCAAACACAAGTGATTGTGATTGTTTCTGGCCTAGTTTTACAACAAAGAGCCTTTTACTTTATAGAAGTGTGATAGAAGCCAAAAATCTTATTCCATTTTGTTAAGAATGAAAGATCAAGAAGTACCATAGAATAGGGTTATTATAGTAACCACTCTAAACAACTGGAATATCATTATAATAAAAAGCGGCACATGAGGAAAATAAAATGATTCCCAAAAATGAAAGGTTTGAAAGATTATCATGGCATGAAAGATTAGCTGTTTGATGTGTGTGATTTCACCTCGCCTAAGCTTCAGTCCACATGTGTCTCTCGATACAGAGACATGAAGCTTGAACTACCACGAGGCAGCATTTCCAAACTACAGGCACACAAAGGGGGAGTGAATGGCGTTCATTCAGAGGTCACGTGTGACAAAGCACATCTTACCAAATTCGAGTAGGTGCCGATCTCAAATGGGTGGATGCGTTTCAATTCTGTCATCCACAAAAATGGCATGCGGGTTTTACGCTACAGTGTATTTAAACAACACTGTATTCAACTAAGAAAATATTGCAACTCACATTTCTCCCAATATTTTGTCATCATTTACTCATCACGGTGTTGATTTAACCCTGTATCATTTTCTTTATTTTGATGAAAAACTAACACAAATTGGCCATTTAATTTTAACCTGTTAACTGTCACTGTTCCACAGGTGGAACACTTAGTTTATTTCACTTTAATAGTAATCTAATCATGAAAAAGACTTAAGAATAAATGCTTGACACATTTTCATAACAATAAATATAAACAAAAAAAATAATAAAAAAGTTAATGTTATTTATAAAAATACCTAAAATAAAAAAAATCTAATTAAAAAAAAATCTAAAAAATGATGACAAAATTGTTATAGTAACTCATTATTCCTATTGCCATTTTTTAATCCTTTAACTCATACATGATCTTCTTCATCATGAACATGCATGAACAACTAACTAATGTACGCATGTACACAGAAAGTACACACGTACACAGAAATGTACACAGAAAGCAGCTTCAGAATTGTTCTGTATTTATTCTCAGAATAACATTATCAATCATTAGGCCTGTAAAAAAATATGATCTGTCTTTTGGTAGGAAAAAGCCAGACACTTCTGATCCAGCTACAGAGGCATAGACCAAGACACCATTCAAATCCACAGCGTGAGGAAACATAACATTTATCTCAGGATGTCTTACTACTGGCCTTAAAGGTGAAGCGTGACGTTTTTGCTGTTTATATACTTTCTTATATCCCTCTTCATCATCAAGTGCTGCAGTCTACAACAAACATACAAACATCAACAAGACGACTGTGATTCACAGGAATAAGTTTGGATCTTGTGTGGTGTAAACCCATGTTTTGTGATTGTGCTGCACAGAATCTAGATAGGAAATGTGATTGATTTAATGTTGAATCAATGTTACTGCTAACATTGATATAACATTAAATAAATTATCTATATGTGACAAATGCTGTTAATTGAATACAGTTCAGTAACAGGCAGATGAATGCGGAGAGCAGCTATATTGCTCTAAATGTTAACAAGAATTATTTCTTGACATTTCTTTGTATCGTTACTGTTATAATGGGAGCATTTTGTTTCTCCAGAGCATCACTACAGTTAATTTATTGCGCGTTTAACATATGCTTGTAGAAATAATTGTACAAAGTGTTGCAAAGACAACTTTGCATAAAGACAAAAACAACCATTTTATATTACGTTTTATATAACATATTATTTGTTTTTTACAAAGTTGTATTTTCGAAATGCTACATTGTTACGTAAATACAGCATGTATACATTTTTGGTCACTTGATGTTAAATGTGGATGTAAATAGAGAGGCGGAAAGATGGACAAGATGTACTGTACATAGGCTTTAACATTGATGATTTTACTGTATATTGTATATATTATATCTCTCATGCTTTTATATTCATTGTAATGTATGACCCAACAATACTGTTGTAGTTATCCTTTTTGCTGTTTGTTTTCTTATAATATTTGTATTTACAACTATTGACATTTTATCATTTTGAATAAAAAGAAAGAAATCTATACATCTGCAGGCTAAAACTTATTATATAAAGTGATTAGATTTGTTTAGCGATCTTCTCTGTTTCTTCTTTGATCTTAAGTTTGCTGTAGATCACTGTCATGTCCTCTCGACTGTTGTACCGTGGTCTACAAAAAAAAACATTTATACAGAATATGAATTGGAAAGGTTTCCTGATAACCAACGATACGTTTTTACTGTGGTAATGTACAGCCTCTTTAAGTCTATTTCCGTTACAGATTTGCGACCATCTAATATCTATAAAATCTAATCACATCTCTATTGTAAAACTGTACTTTCTGTTCCAACATAACAATTCCTGATGATCAGATATTTAATTTTCTAAACTTTTGGGGATGCACCAGGGTTAGGAAAATTGGATTTAGATGTTTTATGTTACCTGTCTGAAGATGATGGAGGAAGTATTAGATCGGCATATGTCAGGTTGGTGAAGTTTTCTTCAGATTTGGGGGGATTTCTCAGGTTCTTATAGACCTCATCTGTGTGTGTGACTGTCTGATCAGAGAAGATAAATATTTAACCCACTAAACATTTACAGTATAAATACAGAAGTGTCTTGCTTTTTTGCCAAGTTGATTTGGTAAAGTTATTGAGTACCTTTTCTGACAGCTTTTTCTCTAAAATGACCAGCTTCTTCCTGTAAAGATTTGAACATGATTTAGCTTCAGACAGATGTTAAATGATTGCACTTGACAAAGATCAAAGCAGTGCAAGACTAAATGACTATGGGCGTTATTTCAAGATCTTGTGTAACGTGTTGTGTCATCCAAACGAGAGTACAAATTTACGTAACCGGCTAATGTTCAGCACGTGTTCTCTTAGTATTTCATCAGCATATTAACACATACCATAAAAGCTTCCTGCAATCATACCTTTTCATGACACTAAAGATGATTAGCATTACGGTAATTCCAAACAATAATGCGGCCGTGGAAATCAACATGTAGACATGTAGACGACCATGCACTGTAAAAGAGTAAATATTGGTAAGACGACCACATACTGCAATGTGATTGATTCACATACAACATGAGACTTTGTGGAATAATCTCCACTGTTTCACTGGCTAGCATTTAGCTAGCATTAATAGTATTCAATTCTGAATATATAAACATATAAAATAATTTGATTTTATTTGCAATACCTTTAACTTTCAGTTCTATGACTGTTGAGTTTTGAGAACCCACATCATTCAGGGCAACACAAAAGTAGTGGCCAGCGTCCATCTGACCCACACTTCTGATGGTGTATTCAGCATTTTGCGCTAAATAAGAGATGTTTGTGTCGCTAAACTTAAACCAGCTGTAGTTTGTCAGAGCAGGGTTGGCATTGCTCTGACACTTTAAAGTCAACGACTCTCTTTCCTCTATCTCTCCAGATGGGAAGATGATAATTTGAACATTCTTTGGACTGTCTGTATAGGGAGAACACATTGTGGTTTTTAATGGCACAGGATCTGTATTGCAAAAACATTGCATGTAATAATTCAGTTGCAGAAAGTAATTTCTCAATAAATGTGGTCAAGGATGTCAATGCCAGTCGCTCTTACTAAACAGCAGCAGTTCTGTGTGTCATACAAACAGTGCACCGCATGAGACATCTGACTTACATTTAAGTTAGTATTGACATGGTTAGACATTAGCAAGTTTGTAAGCCAATAACACATTACTTAATATAATGATAAAACAGTTTGTTGCAGTCCATGATTCTGATTGGTCGATAGTTGTGTTTTATTCATGATAAAGCACAGCTATGAGCGCTTCGCCCAACAATTCTGTGTATCACTCTACAGCACCCTTAACAACATAAACATACATCACAGTCACTCAGGGACTATTTTTTCCAGTGGAAGAAAGACTTTTATCGATGTTACTTTAAGAAAGTTGCAGTGGTACATATTGTCATGCTTTAATATTTTTACTGTGTGGTAACCGTTTTATAACTTCTTGAACTAACTTTCTTAACTTTCTAGAAATAAAAATTCTAGGGTGTTGCAACCAATGGTTGGGTCATGTTTAGAAATTTTTAAGGTTTATTTAAACCAATGTTTGAGTTTGTCCATATTTATATTCTTTTAAAAAAGGTGCTCCATAAAGAACCAATTTAAAGCTAAATTTGATCTAAATTTCAGTTTTTGCCTAAAATGTGTCGAAATGTTTTCTTGTCATTTTCTTGAGGTCTCAACCTGAGATGCTTTAAAGAGTTCCCGTCTCTGCTCAGGTCAAGAGAAACAATTAAAGTGACCCTAAATGGTTGAACGGTTGTGTATATAAAGCTTAGCAAGATTTGGAACAGTGCTAGCCTTTTAAATGACAAACCAGTTGCAGGTTAAATGTGAACTTACATCTCACATCAAGCAGTGTTTCATTTGCTGAGGTTCTGTCTGTGTTTCTCAGACCGCAGGAGTAGTTGCCAAAATCCCGATGAGAGACAGAGGAGAACGAGAGCACCTGATGAGTGGCCTGTGCTAGCAGATGTCCGTTCTTAAACCAGGCAAACGGCGCTTGAGTTGGGGTGCAGTTTTCTGTACTGCATCTCAATGTCACAGAGTCTCCTTCATGAATCTCTCCGTTTGTCTGTTGCGTATTTACTGTTACTCTATAAGGCAAAACTTTAGAAATGACACAGATTAAATAGATAGAAATATGGATTCAATTAATTAGATGTTAAATGGTGTCTTTGTTTGAACAACCAGTCATTTTATAGGTATAGTGGACTGTACTATTGTTTTTATTTGTCATGATGTGATCATCAATGTACCTGCTACGTTGAGATTAATGCCACCTGATCCAGTATATGTTTTAAAATAGTTTGTTTCAAAGCGAAAGAAGTATCTTCCAATGTCCTTTTTGGAGACACTGTGTAATTTCAAGGTGCAGTTTCTGCCTTGGTCTGCGTACGTTGTTCTGTTTTTGTAACGTTTGTGGATCTCTGCAGCATTGGAGTGATAGACAAACATTCCCTCCTGTGAGACATCTTGTGTTTGATCAGCTCTTGGCTTGAACCATCTTGAAGTTTTTAGCGTGTAACTATATGGAAAGTCAAAGGAGCAGCTGAATTCAACGGAGGAGTTTTCAAATGCACATAAGAATTTAGGGCTGTATGAAACTGACCATGAAGCCACAGCAGCTGAAACACATATTTTTTTGGGTGAATGTACAGATAACATGTCAAATGCATAACATAAATAGGAATATGATACCAACAGAGAAAACATCAATGGACAGGACATTACTGATACAGTATTTATCTGTATTAATCAATTCTGTTTTACAGAACTACAGAAAACAACTCTAATTAAGTCAAGACTTACCTGCCAGCTGCATTAAAATAATCAAGTAAAACATGGGCTGCCGCTTCTCAAGTTTTGTCTAACAAGAATACACTCTTGCATGCGTCACTGAGTTTTTAAACTTTGATATTACACAATAACACGACATCAGCTTACATCAAGAGACATTTCTGTTACGTGCTGGATAACTTCCTTAAATTATGATTTATCCATTCTAAAACAGAAACATTTGAATCCCTATACGGGATGGTTGTTGTTATAGTGGCAAGTGGACCTTCTCAGTACATGAATTTGAATTTATCCCTTATATGTAACAGCATAATGGCATGCTTTTTTATGTGCACTTAATAAAGAGGTTTGTATTTCCCTGACCTCTTGTTACATTCTCCAACCAATCTAGGAGTTGGTAGAGGTAACAAAAATGAAAGCATAAATAAAAATGGTAAATACAGGTAAATAAAAGGAATATGAAACATTGCAGAATATTGGATTCACGATTACAACCGTATAACAATATTTTTAACAAAATGTTAAAAAAAAATGAAACTATAATTCAAATAACTTTTTCCAATAAACTATTTTTCAATATAATTTTGTTATAAAATTGGCAATGTTTAAGATTTAATTGAACTTTCTGTATGTAAATAAAAAAAAAATTTAATACATTGATCACTAAAAAGTGAAACTGAATTAAAATTAGAAAAGCTACATCATAGGAGAGAACGTCTTAAAACAGTTAAAGCACTAAATAAAAAATAAATACTATGTATGTTAACAAAGGTCAAATGTTGGAAGCTCACCTAATAGTCGCTGTAGCTCTAAGACGCATTTTTTCTATATATCATTACACCACTACAGAGCATCTGTCCTACAGTAAAAAAAAAGACACCAGATTTAATAAATAAAAGGTCACTAACACAAGGTGTAAAAAAATCTGTCTGTTTATTATTGTTTTCGATGTATTAGCATCATTATAAGTGCAGGAATCATCAACAGTAGAGCGAAATAAAACCCAATCCTGTACCGAGGACTTCCGAGGAGTTCTTTACAGCAAGCTAGAAAGAAAAAAGAATGCTCCACTATCTCACAGTGCAATACAAACCTTACACATTTCTAACTGTTAAGACAAAGACAATTAAAATTTATTTGAACTTACAATATTTTTACTGCATAAAATAAAGATTCAGTTTATTTATAAATACACTATTGGTATTCATTGTATTCTTTTCGTACAGTAAAATAATTCAGTAACATGAAATATTGAATATAAAATGAAATACCTGCTTGAGGATGTAGTGTAACTGCTCTGCTGAACTTTTGTGACAGCACATCCAGACTTATTTCTACTTTCACAGTCTCTGTGGAGTTCAGGTGTAAGGTCAAGTTACTTTGTAGTCTATAGCGCCCCCTGTTGTCAAGTGTTAGTGTTGTATTTTCATATCCCAAAGGTGCAAACCAAGTCACAACAGGTTTAGGGAAGCCTTGAGAAGATGAAAGACAGATGACGATGATCTCACAGAGATACTGAACAGCAAGTTCTGGTTCATTATATGGAGCTTGAGGGGATAAAAAAGATTGTGTTAGCAAACCGACTGTTGATAATGAAATGTGTCATTTCTCCACAACCAAATAAGACAATAATAATAATAATTAAATAATAATAATAATTAAATGGAATTATGTCCAAAGCTTATAAATATTACTTCACCCACCAGCTAGAAGCAGATGCACTTTCTTTTCATAAAGACCACTGTTACATGTGACATAACACTTGTATTCTCCGTTATGTTCTGGCTGAATGTCATTTAACAGTAGTGATGCATTTCCTGCATGTAGATCGTAATGAAAAAGAGACGTTCGTCCTTTGTAAACTTCATTTTGTCTGTCAAGTTGATCACTGAGATGATAGAAGCTGTGCACCACTGTGTCACCATGTTGCCAGTTTATGACCAAACTTTTGTTATCCATATTTGCTTTCACAGGAAACAAACAACTGAGCAAAACATTTGAACCTGGAGCAGCTACTATCTTCTCCACAGGAATCTCCTGACAATTGCCTCCGGACCACAGTAAAACACTGTGTGCTGAAGAGAATACATGAAAACAGTGATACAGTAGGTACAATTTTATAATAAACCAGTAATTAAAAAAAGAGCAAAATGTAATCCAACAGACATATTACACAAAGACACTGTCTAAAAGCATGAGACTATAATCCAAAATATTGACCAGTTTGTTATCCTTAATGTGTTTTCGTTATTGTGGTTGAATATTTTGTGCTTACTATATATTTAATGCTAATATACAATATAATACCTATTATTGAGCAGACTGAGGATTTAATAGATTTAATGTATTTAGTTAAGCTTATTAGAAACATAAATATGTTAACCATTTGTAGAATATTATTATTTTTATATTATAAAGTTTATTTATATTATATTATATTCTTATATGTTTGGTATAAGTTTGTTTTATTAGGTTTCTTCTTACCTCTATATGATAATAAAGGCTTTTATTTATTCAATCATTCTTTCATGAATATGTGGGGTATAAAACAGCAGTAATAAAGGTATTGTACTTCTGAATAAGAAATTGCCTGCTTCATGTGTAACAATAAAAACATACATATATTAAATATATAAGATATATGTAGAACATACATTAAAGCAGGTTTGAATAAAAATGAACAGGAGCACATGCTAAAAAGTGCTTTGTGTTATGCCAGTACATGTACTTAATATAGTCATATAGTCTGTTTCATGTATAAAAACATTTGTTTTGTACCTGCAACTGTGATTTATTACTCGTATTCTAACTGGAACAGATAACCACAATACTCATTTTTACATTTTTATTCACAAGTAAACTACAATCAAGTCCATTGTTGTATGAATAGAACGTGTATACCACGTGCTTGAAATGTACCGTTTTAACTACTTGTTTAGATGAGTGTTACTGGATACTGGACCAAGTTCAACATTTCTAGTGTCGTCGAGTCTTAATAAAAGATGTGAGTTTATAAAATAACTGCTAGTTTATAAAATCTCAGACTAGTACCCACGTGGTTTACGCCACGTCTATAGTAATCACATATTTAATATTTAGAACGTACCCAGTATGACTCCTGTAACAATCCAAAAAACATGAAGGCACATCGTCTAAAAAAGATCACACAATAATTATTAGATTATGCTAAAAAACAAAATTCCCTGGTGAGGAAACAGTAGTGTACAGTTTTATCGTATCACACAAAGGCTTGAAAGGATTCCCCCCGGGCTCAAATTAGGGATGGGCATATCGATGGTGCAGTATCGATATATCGATACTCACAAGCTACTTATTTGGTATCGATATCTCCACAAAAATATCGATATTAAAATTAAATTTAATGAAATGTGCAAAAAAAGGGTTTTCGGTACTTCTGTTTAATGTTTGTGCTAAAACTGAAATCCCCCTCTGACATTTAGCTCACCCGTGTCACGTGATGACTGTGAGAAACGCGAGCAACGTGCCCTGCCCACATGTACACGTCACTTTCACGGCACGCGTCGCGCATATTGTCCGCGCATAAACAGAATGGCACTATGGCAGAAAGAAAGCGTAGCGTGGTGTGGTGCTACTTTTCAACGGCAGAAAAAAGTATTGCGAGATGCAATATTTGTGACAAGAAAGTGTCACACAGCAGCAACACAAGCAACCTCTTTAAACATTTGCAAACAACACACCCTGAAACGTACAAAGAGGTTGAACAAAAACAAGCTCAAGCTGCCCGCAGTGCCCAGTCACCCGCTCCACCCTCTGTCCGACAAAAGACGTTGCAGGAGAGTTTTCAGGGAGGCAAACTCTATCCAGGTACTACATAGTTACATAATGCACACAGTAGTTATCAGAGTAATCAGAGTTAATATAATTATATAGGCTATCCATAACCTTCTTATATATATATATATATATATATATATATATATATATACAATTGTTACATCTTATTTGAAAAAAAAAAATTAATATTATTGTGCAATACTGTGAATTACAATTTCAAATTAGTATATCTGGGTTCCCTTAATTTATTGGAAACTTTTAACCTTTTCAGATAATTCCCAAAGAGCCCAAGATATCACAAGGAGCCTAGCCAAGATGATTGTTACTGACTTGCAACCAGTTTCAATGGTTGAAGATGCAGGTTTCCGGCATTTCATGAAGTTGGTTGATCCCCGATACAATATCCCGGGTAGGAAATCCTTGATGTCAAGTGAAATTCCAAAGCTATATGAGCAAGTCAAAACAAATCTGAAAGACTCTATAGACTCGGCAAGCAGTGTGGTTTTAACAAGTGACATGTGGACATCAAGAACAACTGAAGCATATTTGACTGTATCAGGACATTTTATTGACCAGAATTGGCAGATGCAGGCTTGCACTCTTGAGACAGTCCATGTAGCTGTACAGCACACAGCACAAAATATATCTGATGTTAACATGTTAAAATGTTAACATGTTGCTTTTCCTAAACACAAATCTGAAGCTTAAAGATTAGGAAATCTTTATCAACAATTAAAAATGAAAAGACACTGAAATGTCTATCTGAACATTGCTAAATTGGAAAAATATGTACAAAGTTGAAAATAAAGAAAAAAAAGGCCTGTTTAAAAATAAGAAATATTTCATACAGTGCAAATAGGCACAATTTATGTTGTTAGTATTTTTTATTATATTCATATGTATGTTATGATGTATTTTATTTAATCAATATTTTTTGTAAAATACTGTATTATTTTAAACATTTTTATTTATTTGTTGTCAAATTTACTTTTGTAATAAATTTATTAATGGCCAATATGTCTTATGTGTCATGTGTGGATGTAATTTGCCTTTAAGTGTAATATATATATATATATATATATATAACTTTACATTTTTTTTTGAAAAATCACATACACATTTAAGAAATAAGCGGTATCGGTATCGATATCGGTAAAATATACTCAAAAATATCGGTATCGTATCGAAATTAAAAAGTCAGGTATCGCCCATCCCTAGCTCAAATACTGACAACTAGCTGTTGAACTTGATACAGCAGTCCAATTTCACCGCTCAAATAGACAATATAGGAGAGGGGTCCCTCCGTAACAGTAACTACCTAAATTTGGCTAAAGCTCATCATTTACCTGTTTACCTGTACAAAGTACGTCAGTTGAGCATCCGCTTTAATAACTTTCTGGGGTTTGATCAGTGGGGTTAACCTATCTCCACCTCTCAAACGCACCTCCAGCATTTATCCTGTTCTTATTGTACTTCATATATAACTTTTTTAGATGAGGCTTTTTTTAGATGAGGCTTTTTGAAAAGGTGTTATCAGCGATCTCTGACCCAGCTGCTTCTATAGCTGCTTCTATTGGTTGTTTGCTAACCGCCATAAAACGCCAAAAGAAAAACGCTCGTGAAAGATGAACTTTCTGGTAATTGCTTAGCTAACTGACGGAAAACTGACGTGTCGCTCCGGCACAAATACAAATTGTATACAGGCGTCAGAAGAATGATAAATAAATAACGCGGCGCTACCTGAAATCACCAAGATGTCCTAAAATAATGACTTCACATTCCAACTCTAGGTGGCGGTAATGCACCACAAGCGGGTTTCTGACCACCACAAAACAAGTATCCATGACGGGAAACAAAATAATCGAGATCCGGTTTTAGTGGTCTGTTTTCGCTGTCGTTTTATTGATTTATTTTCTTGTATGGTTGGCGGATATAATTCATAAAAACAAATTTCACGGTATGTGTAAGTTATTCGACGATAGCATCAGCGTGCTGGCTCTAGATGTGGTTTAATGTAGTCTTGTTCTTTTCAACAGAGTCATGTGGTATCTAAGCATCGATTTATAAATGACTGATAATTAATCGTGTTAATGATATATATCGTATAACTGCTGGGTGGTTGTTTTGCAGGAAACGTTCAGAATGGCGTTGAAATCTGGAGAAGAGCGATTGAAAGAGATGGAGGCAGAGATGGCACTGTGAGTTTATTACACTTCATTCATTTATACACTTTCAGTCGTGTCTATTTGTACTAAAATGTGCCCATCAGATCAGTGTTGTGGTGAAATGGCTCTGAGGGATACTGATGGTTTTCCTGCAGGTTTGAGCAGGAGGTGTTGGGAGGACCTGTTGCCGTCTCTGCTGGCGGCCCGGGGGTGGTTGAAGCTTTGCCCGTGGCTTTGGCTGTTTCAGCTGTACCCATCATCAGGCCCATCATTGGTACAAACACTTACAGACAGGTAATTATTAAACACGAACCTGCTTTTTGCTGACACTAATGTGTTATTAATAGACTAAAATTTGTGTTGTTTTTTACTTTAGGTCCAGCAGAGTTTGGAGGCAAGAGCTGCTACTTTTGTTGGTCCTCCGCCAGCTGCATTTGTTGGCCCTGGTACGGCTATATCTGTGCTTTAATTTTATTTTGAATGAATCAAAAACATATTCATGCATTTGCTGATTTCTGCATTTTTTCTGTAGCCATGCCACCAGTGACTGCGCCTCCAATGATGCGTCCTGCATTTGTCCCGCATGTGCTGCAGAGACCAGGTAACCTGGATATCATGGCTTTTGGGTCATACAACATTTACATTTAAGATGTACTTTAATGGGAGACTTTTGTCTAGGACAAAAAACCTTTTGTCAGACCCTATTCGTTCAAAAATCGCATCATCTTGACTAGATGTTACATATCCTGGCCTGTGTTTTTTGCATTACCGTTCTTGTTTTTTTGCTCCCACATGGAAAAATAACATTGGACAGTTGTGCAATGTTAGTTTATTATGCACAATTCCATGCAAATGTCCACCTTACCAGGAAAAAAAACCTTTTTTTTTCAGATTTGTCACATCCATAACAATACATATTCCTCATAAATTGGCACATGACAATAAGTTATTGTAATTTAGTTTTCAAAATGTTAAATGCTTTTTCATTTGTAAGTCGCTTTGGACAAAAGCGTCTGCTAAATGAATAAATGTAAATGTATTACTTCTGGTTTATGTATTTTATTTCACATAAATTCTACAAAGTATTTTGCTTCTCAAAAACTGCATCCTTTTTGTCTCATCCATTACTTAAAACTAATTTGTGTGTAAAGACTTACATTTCTCTGATGTCTGGGGTCTATCAACAAGGTTTTAGTAAAATATAAACTATTACCAATATATTGGTAATACATACATTTCCACAGAAGGTATTTTTCAAGTTTTGACCAAAAATGTCACATTCATAATAATGGAATTACCCACCTATATATGTCATACCTCATTGTTCAAGACTTGCACTACAACTTCATATGACACAGACTGGTGATCGTTCGGTTATTGACTTGCTAAGAATGCAAATCTCACACTCTTTCTTTCAGTGGGTCATAGAATGCCATTAATGCGTGGGCCACCTCCTCAGGGCATGATAGCACCTCCTCTACCCAGACCCCCACCTCCTCCACCCATGATGATGGCTCCGCCTATGTCAGGACCCCCTCAGCATCCCATGGCTCCTATCGGACCGCCCATGGGACCCATGCCGCCAGTAAGCATTTATTGAATTGTAATCTGAATATATTACAAAATGTAATTAATATGCTGTAAAAACAGTCACGTCAAAGACACAATTCTCAGATTTTCAAGTTTGTGTTTTTCGGTAGGTTGATAGCATGAACCCCATGACACCGCCAGGACCACCGCGGCCTATGGCTCAAGCACCTCCAAAAATGACTCCTAGTGTTATACAAGCAGCCCCGACTGTTTACTCGGCACCTCCTGCTCCTAGGAGAGCAGATATAAAGAGCATGAAACAAGCTCGCATGGTAAAATATAAACACTTGTATATTGTCAGTCAAAGGTTTAGGGTCATCTCATTAAAAAATCCAAAATTGATAAAACTCTCCATTTTATTAGGCAATTTTATTAGGCAACTTCTTGAGATCTCACCCTGAGATGCTTTTAAAACGGTATTGAATGAGTTTCCATTTATGCTGAGCTCTTATTGACTGAATATTTTTAAAAACATTAACTTGGACAAATATATTTTTTAAGCATACGCCTTCAGAGAAAAGGTTTTTAAGATCAGGAAACATTTCAAGTAACCCTAAACTTTTGATTGGTAGTGTTCATTATACATTTTCTGTTGCATTTTGGTATTTTGGCCAATATCAGTTCAGCTTTTTCTGTATTTAAAGCAACCTTTTTTCATCTTTCTGACAGGAGGAGTTATCTGCTCTGGTGGCGGAGCAGCAGGCTGCAGTGATGGCAGCTGGACTGCTGGATGCAAAGAAAGAGACGGTTGTAGATGACAGCGCGATCGGGCCGAGCAAACCAGAACCCGAGCCTTCACATGTAGAGGTTTCATATTCATTTTTTTAGATTTGCTTAGGATGGTCCAGCATCGGTAAAATGTGTATTACAGAATTACAGAATTGAAAAATGAATATCACAAACTCTCTAATGAGAGAATAGAAAAGTATCGCTGAAAAAACATATTTAAATATGTTCTGATAATGCTTCTTTCATGCCTGTATAGCTGACTGATACCAGCACAGAAGATAAAAAGAGAAGTAAACAGGAGAAGGTGAAGAAATGCATCCGAGTTGCCGCAGGCGTCTCATGGGAAGACACCAGCCTGTTAGAGTGGGAATCGGGTATGTGGGCAATTACACATTTCAGTCTTTCCTGCATAAAAAAACAAGCGTAGAAATGATCTTTGTTTTATTTTAATCTGACCTCTGTGTTGTTTCTCCAAGATGATTTCCGGATATTTTGTGGAGATCTGGGAAATGAAGTGAACGATGATATCCTGGCAAGAGCATTTAGCCGCTATCCGTCCTTTCTGAAGGCGAAGGTGATTCGAGACAAACGCACGGGAAAAACAAAGGGTTACGGATTCGTCAGTTTTAAAGATCCCAATGATTACGTGCGCGCCATGAGAGAGATAAACGGTGAGATGGAGGAAAATAACAAGTGTGCACTTAGATCAGTACAGAAAAGCTCACTTTTTTCCATTCTTTTGACGTGTTTGTGTTCATTTAACTATAAAGCAGTATGTGCATTGTGCTATAAAACTAGCTGTGTTTAAACTCACTCTCTTGTTTTGGTCTGTAGGGAGATATGTAGGCAGCAGACCCATCAAACTGAGAAAGAGCTCATGGAAGGATCGTAATCTGGAGGTTGTTCGTAAAAAACAAAAGGAGAAAAAGAAGTTGGGCCTGAGATAAAACATCTGTAACAGCTGTGGACTTTAATTGTGTGTGCGTGTGTCAAAACGACCTAGAAGAGATAACGGCGTGGGAGTTAGTCACAGTCCTGTATAGTAACACTGTTGGAAATAAAAAGCCTCAATCTTCCATATGGCCTGAAAACACCTTTATCTCCCTCACTGCTTGCTGTAAAGTCATGCATATTATTTCTCTTCTCCAAAAAAGTGTTTTTAGATGTATGAGGTATAGCAACGAAAATTTGGATGTTGAAAATGTTGGTTTTGTTTTCTTCCTCTTTTAAAACTCATTTCAGAAACGGCAAACATTCAAGTTCAAGAAGGCCATTTGATTTTTCCTCAGTTAAAATTGATATTTTATGTAATAAAAATGGTAATCTTTTCAATAAAATGACGAGTTCGAAATCTTTATTGCTCTCCGTTTATTCCTAAATGGATGGTTTCGTGGAATCGACCGCTAGGTGGAGTCCCAGACTAGTAAATCTGTCTTCAATAATACGTTTGTTTAAAAATTGTGTTACATATTAAAAATGGTTGTTTTTGTGTTAAGTCTGGTGCCAGTAGTGATTCCAATGCATATTTCCCCCTTTATAATCTCACTGTCAATTGCATGACCTTCTAAAAGCCTCATTTCCTAAAGCTGTTGTGAAAAGCAGAAACGGCTCATGAAGTGCAGTCTGAACAACAACTGAGAATACACACATCACAACACCAGGACAAAATGCAACGAAGGGCGACAAGTGAGTCGATCAAGAATTTAACTCTTATCTTGTGTTAGAAAAAAACTCTCTTTCACCTTTTAGATCTTTTTATTGTTCTATCTTATAAATACACCTAGTGTATTTCTCCTTATGCCGCCTTATTTGTTTTCCTAAAAATGCTAAAAGTGCAATTCTTTGTCGTTTGGACATTAATTAATATACAATAAATATAAAGCCTATACTGTTATATGAAGGCTGCTGTTGTGATAATAGAGATGTTTCAGTAATGATATCACTTGAGTTAGTAGAATAAGAGTTTATAAAGATTTCATGCGTAAAAAGGCTGTTGTATTAGATCAGTAAAGATACTATAGATATGTGATAGTGTGGATATACACAGAAATGTCTTGTGTAACTGAAATAAGCGTTCTCCAACGTGCTTTAAATTATACGATTTTGCTGCAAAAACCATGGTATTTCCATATTTTGAGATCTATCACGGTACTTAAAAGGTACGTGTGCAAAACAAAGCGTAAGTTTAAAGTTTTGTAAAGCTTTTATACAGACTCTCGTTTTCGTCATTTGCAATTTCTATTGGAGGATGATCGTGCGCCTCCGCCCAGTGATCAGAACTAGCATGAGCGCTCCTCAGCCTTCCTTTTGTCCGACTGGGCACATCAGTGGATCACCCCATTCAGTGAAAAGGTGGAATCAGCACGGTCCAACGTGACTAAAGGTTGATTTTATACATGAATCACAACGTACTTGGCGTTCATCGACAGTAAATAAACATATTCGAATCAGTTTTCAGTATATTGATATATCTAGTAAAAAGCGTTTTCGACAGCGGTTGGGTGAAGCGCGGTCACCCCCACAAGTTGGTTTGGTAGCGGCGAAGAGACCCGACAATTCTCCCAGCAGCACGCCAAGAGATGGACGGGAGTGCGTACGGTACGGGCACGCGCGGACGCCGCGGCTGTTACGGGGAGTCTGATCGCTTACAAACGGCTTCATTTGAGTCTCATGCCTGAGTGAAGTTGTTTATCGGATGTGCTTGTGTATCGATGCGGGATTGTTTAAGTTGTTCGGGGAAGTGCTGGATCTATCTCCCTCCTCCTGTTCGTCCGCCTCATAGTTTTGCTCTTTTGGGGGGTCTCTGGTCTAGCCGGGGTTTTTGGAGTCTGTGGTACTTTTGCGCGATACGGATCGCTTACGTATCATTGCAAATAAACCAAGGATGTAAGGAAAAGAGTTAATGTGGGTCGGAACTTTGGAAACGCGAGCTGATCCAAACACGGAGCTCACGGCGAAGCTGGAGATAGGCATGGTGGTGAGTTTTATTTCTTTATTAAACAACCTGATAACAATCTGTTAACATCTATAATGCTGTCGTTTCCAAGAACCGATCGATTCAACTGCCTCCACTTCGCTCCCGACAACGGAGTTACTTTTATTGAAGATGTTGTTGCCTTAGTTACAGCATCACATCAGCATCACTGCATATGACAAACTGCTATTGTCCCTTATTTTGATGCTGTTAGGAGGGTTCAGTGTTTTTGGGCCCCTCCCTGTAAACAGAGACCCTCCCCACACACAGCATTATACCACTGGGAGTACAGCTTCTTTTATTGCGTGTAATTTCATTTGAAAACTGTTATCATCTACATCGATAATCGTTTAAGTTGACAGGCAGATTCGTCATCCGTTGTTTTGCTTCCGTCAAAGAGAACAAGCCTCATCCAGATCTAACAAAGACAACATCCCCTGAAACTCAATGTCCCTTTTAGTGGCCAAGAGGAAAGATGTGAGCATTTGGCTTACTACACTCTTAAAAATAAAGAGTCTTTGTCTGGCTGTATGGTTCTATAAAGAACCTTTAACATCTCTCTGTGGAATAAGGTTCTACATACAATAAGAAGGTAAAAAATAGTAATGGTTTCTTTTATGAGTCTTCGACTAAAGGTTCCTTGGGTAACCAAAAGTGGTTCTTTATCTTATTACAATCAAATTGGCTTTACAAGTCATATTAATTTACGTTTTTAGTTTTTTAATATTTTTACATTACTTCAACTCCTTAAAATAAGTTAAGCAATTTCAACTTTTTTATAAGTTACATCATCCCAATCACTTGCCAAAATGTAAATGTTTGGCAGTATTATACAGCTTTTTTGACTTCATCTTATAACAAACACTGTTTACACTCGCTTAGTTTGTGTAAAAGCTGGTTCCACTGAAGGCAAACTACATAACAAACATCTTCACTTGGTTTAAGATCGACATCTGTGGAAAGCACTGGTTTGAGTTAGTGCTTAGTCAACATTGACTAAGTGTTGAAATAGCCCTAACATTCTTTAAGATCACCACAAAGAGGAAGTTTGATCATTTTGTTGCGTTAAAGAGCTTTGGTGTCTTAACTTCATGTCTAAAAATGAATGAGGGCAAAATCCAGACTTCTTATGGGACGTTTTATTCCTTAAGCCACTATTGGTTTTCGGACTTAATATCTATAATCATCCATGTCTAGGACACTAGACGAAGCTTAATGTGTTATAGTCTGTATCTTTCAAGTTCTTACAGTAGGTCTACTTTCTTTATTCTGATCTGAGATGCAGTTTGTGTTGCAGTGAAAGGGATTGTTCACCCAAAAGTCCCTCAGGTTGTTTCAAGCTATTGAAGCAGTTTGAGGAAGAATAAATGTAAAGATAAAAAAGTAATTTTTAGGTGAATTGTTCCTTTAAGGTTGTTATTAGTATGGGCACAAGAAAAAACAGTGCCCAAGAACAGCTTATGGGTATAGTGTGACTGTGGTTCAGCAGTGGGCGATCAGGGTGTTTCAATACAGCCACAGGTCTGACAGGGACGTTGTGCAAGAACTTTGCAATCTGTCCCGGGAGCTTTACAATAGGTATTTGGGAGTCAGGAGGACATTCTTTTCCATTCTTCTGACAACATTAATTAGATTTTCTTTACTGTGGCAATCGTTTGGCAGAGAGTGCAGTTGAAATCAATAGAATTTGACACTAATGAGGTCTAAAGTTCCTTTTAGATGTTAAACGTCTAAGAAGAGCTTGGCAGCACAGCCTGTATGTCCAGTGTGATGTAGCTGATAAGGCTAAGATAGCAAGTTAGGCCCTAATATGTTACCAAAGTGCATCTGTTTTCTATAGGTGAATAACTGTTCCTTTCAACTAATTTAAAAATAAAAAATGATTTTATTATTTACTCATGTCATGTCAAACCTGTATGACTTCAGCAGAACACAGAAAAAGATATTTAGAAAACGCTGGTTATATACCGGCACCCATTCGCTTTTATAGTATGGACACAAGGTACAATGGAAGTCAATGGGTGCCGGTAACCAGTGTTTTGCAAAATATCTTCTTTTGTGTTCCACAAAAGAAAGAATCATATACAGGGTTTGAATGACATAAGGGTGAAAAAACATAATTTTTATTTTTGGGTGAACTATCCCTTTAAGACCAGCTGTCGCTGTATTCATCAAATTGACAGATTAGTTTTTCTGGTCTTTGAAAAAGCAAAAACCTTTTTTGAGCCATAAAGGAAGGACAGACTAAAAAGCCTATAAATATGCAAATAGAGAACCACACACTCAGACATGAATAGAGCATCACATGTTCATAACCCCAGAGAACATGCCGCCTGCATCAGAAAAAGCTGCGTTACGCAACCTGCGCCTCCATCTTTCACTGCCACTTGGGCTGCTGCAATTACATAAAGAACTCCTGGATGTCTGAGAGAGAGAGAGATGGAGCGAGCGAGAGAGAGAGAAAGGGACAGAGAGAAAGGGTAGGGCTGCGTAATGCCTGCCAGTCTTCATTTACATCATTATCTCATCTGTTTCCTGTTTACCACTCGAGTCGTGTGTCTCTCACACACATCCCCTGACTGCTCTTTTCTCTTCATATAAAAAGGTTGGACATCTGTCTGATACATTGTTTTCTGTATTTCTCTGCCATATCCCGTAAAGTAGATTGTGTGAGGTTTTATATAAAGATGCTGCACGGATTTTTGTAGTGTAGTGGCAGTCAGGTGATGTGCGGAGTTGTGGAAGTTTAAAGGGATAGTTCACCCTAAAATAAAAATTCTTATTTGTTCACCTTCATGTTTGGACAAACCAGTAAAAAAATTTTTTTTATTGGGAATGTAAAGAGATTGGGGCTGTCATGCTTTAGAAATACAGTGAAAACAGTATATAAATAGTCCTGGTGTGATTTAAGTCTTCTGTAGTAATATGTATAAATGTCTAATGGACATTTTTTGTGCTTTTGTGGTACGTTTTGGTTTGTTGTACTTTCTTATGAACATCTCCCTTTGTATTCCACTAAAAAATGCCAAAATTAGACAAAAAAATGATGAGAATTTGGGTCACATTAACTATTAAGTCATGTAACAGTTCTACAGTTATACTGAAAATGACTGGCAGTCATCTAAATGGCATCTTTGTCTCAGTTCATTTTAAAAATGTGCCATCATCTGGAGATTCATCTTCATTCATCTGTGTGTTTAACAGGGATTTTGCCTCAGGTGGGTGTCTTGGCATGAAACTCAAAGACATTTTTAGATGCAAAGAAAAGATAAAGGGAACAAAGTGAATTCAGCGTTTGAAATGATATGACGATGTTTTGCACGTCCTCGGGTTCTTTGGGACGTCTTTGGAAGATTGGCATCACATTTTCCAGAATGTATGAAAACCTAGAAACCTCTGTGCTACATGACCATATTTGTCTGTGGTTGACAATACTGATATTGATGTTTAGAGAGCAGGATGGAGAAAAGACCTACTATTAAATTGGTTGAAATTAAATAATCACTTATTTTGCACAGATCTTCACTCTAAATACTCAAGTAAATGTACAGCAGTTATTTAGTAAATATTTCTGCAGTGTTGCTCATTTTCTGACCTCTTCTTGAGCAGCTGTGACAGTGACCTCGTTCCCAGACTTGAATGTGAGCTCTGATGCCCGCTTGATTCTGATGCCCTTGGGGCAAATAACAGAAGAGTCACAGTTTAGCCACTGGAATTGTCCTGCTCTGTCAACACTCATTTTCTCATAGACAGAATTTTTTTTTTTAATATGACCAGTTATTTCTATAGATCTTCTATTGATTTCTATTAAAGACAGCTCAGAGCCGGTCCATACAAAGTTTTATGTTAATCTTATTGGTTTTTCTGCTTTACAAACTTGCAAAAAAATCTCTATGATGTTTCGAACACTGAAGTAATGAATTTTGCTTATTTAAATACATAGCATATATGCAGACTTGTGATTTTGGGTCTTGGAAGCATCACATGGATTGATTAGAAATTTATTCATAGGTTGGTAATGTTTTGCACTTCATGGAAGTGTGTATGTAGTTTATAGCTGAACTGTTCTTTAAAAGTAATATTGTGAAGCTATCGCAATTATGATATTACTTCTGTTTAGTCTTATTGGTTGTGTTTTGGAAATCGGTTATTTGTGTTTTGCTTTCATTTTTAAAAAATATTGTGACACTATCTTATCACGAACACAGTATCATGTATCGTATTGAAACATGAACTGAGTTATACCCCCCCAAAAGATAATTCTTGTATTTTGTTGAAATCGAAAAATCGTTGTTAAAGTTGGAAAAAGGTTTGTTTACTTGTCATGTCATCTAATGGTAGGATTGCAGTAATAATTTCACTTTAAAACTAATAAAATTTGCACCCTTTGGGCACATTTTCGTATGTCATTTTGTGGTAACCGTTCTGTAAATCAAAAAGGCATGTTACCTCCATGACTGTTACAAGGTTCCGGTCGGTGTCTGTTTATTAGTCTGGCTAGTGGAAGTCTACTGGAAGTTAAGTTTGGGCCAGGTAGTATCATTTGTTTTTGTTGTTGCCGTTGAAACCGTCTATAGGACTAGCAAAGGTTACAAATCTGAAAAACGTACAATCCTGTTTGCTTAATCCTATGTAAACAGGTGTTTCTGTGGTGTTGTGATCGGTGGTTTTATGCTGTGGTTTAACTAGTCATCAGATGCTTAGAGCTAAATAATGATTCATGCACTTGAGGTCTGAGCGTTTGACACACAGAGGAAACAGGGAGCTTTTTAGGTCTTCGTGGAGTCTTTTAAAACACGTTCTTAAGTTTCGGTTTGAACCTCTTCGGGTTGCCAAGGCAACGTGTTTCCCATCACGTCATATAGAAGCGCTTTTCTGCTCCTGCGTTCCGTGTGGAGGAGTTTCACATTCCTCTCTGCACTTCATTTGTCAGTGGTTTATTTTGAATGAATGAAGTAAAGCGGTCGCAGGTCCTGTTAAAGCAGTTGCTTTGAACCTGTGCCCAAAGGGGCCTATGCCAAAACAAATGGTCTGGGCCCACCCCCCTCCACCAGTATAAACCACTCTGTCGGTCCTAACGGCGTAACTTATGTTGATTATATTTAGTGTAAATTGTTGCATCTTAAGTTTTTCTTTATTTGCTCAAGCAAAAGTAGTTTGAGAGTGTAGGGACTCATTCGCTGGGCTTTGTAGGAGTGCAGGGTGGTTGTTGTTTAGCTCATTTGGCACAAGTTTTTGTGAGTTTTCGTCAGCAAGATAAGTTGAAATCACTACAGGAGTAAGACAGGATCATGTGGCATAATTAGTTTTTCTGTAAATCAAATCCAGATGGCGCTTTTAGTCATTTTCCGTTCTCGTATGGTTGAATTTAATTATCAAAACTCATCAGGTATGAAATGCCCTACAATTATAAAATGACATTTATTGGTAGTAATTGTTGTTATTGTTATAAGCTTTTGAGTATGAAGTGTTAATCAATCATTTATAGACTATAGTGTGGAATATGCACAAAGATGTTCCCGCAAACAGACAAACACTTTGTGTAACTCTTCCTCTTTAACCTCTCTCCATCATTTCCTCATCAGTTTCTCTTCTTTTCTTCCTCCGTCTCTCACGTGGCCCCAGCTGGGAGGCCAAGAGAGTATTTAGTATGCCATCAGCGGCGCTCGGCCTTCCTGCCTCTCCATAGAAAGCAGGACAGAACATTTGT
Source organism: Beaufortia kweichowensis (assembly GCA_019155185.1). NCBI lineage: Eukaryota > Metazoa > Chordata > Actinopteri > Cypriniformes > Gastromyzontidae > Beaufortia > Beaufortia kweichowensis. The sequence continues at coordinate 15,161,458 of CM032800.1, forward strand.
CCAGCGTGAGGAGGGGGGACATCGCTACAGCCCACTGTGGGAGCAGAGTTTCTAAGATCCGCTCCAGGAATGTTTGCGATTTATTTGACCTTGCCCTTACCCAATCCGCAGTTGTCCCGTGATGTCCCAAACACAGTTCTGCCCCATGCCAGCGTCCAAGAGGAGTGTAGATGGAGGATTGGGAGCAATTGCCTCGCTGAGTGAGCATTCAGCATTTACTAAGACAGACATGGACAGTGGTAGATCTATGAATGAGGTCTTTAGAGCGCTGGGGGTTGGGTGGGATCTTGAGGAAGGGGTTTCAGGGCCCTTTAGAATACGTAAGTGAATGAGAAGGCCAAGTCTGCTTTGTTCTGGGTGGAGGTCGAAGGGCCGTGGGGGAGTGTGGAACAAAACCGAAATTTACAGGACCGCTTGAGGTGACGGTGGGAGAGGAGACTTCCTTACAGCGGTACCACCGCAGGGCAAGATTGACAAACAAGAAATCGTGTGTGTGAACTTTATAACAGTGGCTTTTCACTAGTGGCCCTCACTGGTCTCTTCTGAAAGAGTTGATGTAACTACAATATACCATACTATTGTTCCTGCTGGTTTGTATGGGAACATGTCAAGGCCTTCTCTGAGATGCCATCCACAAATTACCCAACTAATCTGCCCTGTAACGGTCTGCAGTCAGTTTTTCTGTCTCATGAGCTTGATAAAAAGCTGCTTAGTCTTGGAGATTTGGAGGTGGGGTTTTGGGGAGGTGACTTTCCAAGACTATTGACAATAGTCTCTTCTGCTTGAGTGACCTTATGGTTGCTCGTCCATTGTCTTGTTTTGAGGTCAGACCAGAGATGTCCGCTGTGAGCAACAGTGACAGTAATCATAATGGCCAGTTGCAGATATACAGTATGAGAATCGTGTTTTGATGTTATTACAGCCTCTTCGAACCTGTAATCAAACCAATGAGCGTGATGACGCATTTCATATATGGCAATATTTATATATCAATAACTTGGAATCTCATTGCTGTCTTGAGATTCTGGTGTGTCTTGTGACTAGTATTTATATCCGTGTTTTTCACAAAACATAAGAACCAGATGGTTCTTGGAGACTGATGTGGAGAATTGTGTCAGAGAGTTTATATAGCTCGCATTAAAGGGCTAAAAATTCATTGTCTTGAGAAATAGCTGAAGGAAATATGATGCATTTATTATTAAAATAATACTGTGTTTTTTTTATCTTGTTCAATATGTATGTTCTGAATTTAAACATTGCATTTAAATGCTCTTAATTACAAATGTACTATGGAAATTCAATGCATTTAAAGTTGAAATTCAGTTTTTTGGGGTTAGAAATAAACAAAAATAGTTGTCTGTCAGTTCTTTTTTTTTTAACCCACCCAAAGATAAGTACCTAAAGTAACCTTCAGCCTTCAACCAGACTCAAATCATGACTAAATTCATATCTCATGATGCTTTGCTTTCTTTTGTAATGAACTGAATCAAATCATTGTTTAAGTAAATGTGTTACATGCCTGTTTGTAAGGTCAGATTACATGGTGGCATTGTATGTCTACATGTGTGTGATGATGCTCTCATCGGAGAGACCAAGAGAGGGTGTGGCGAAAATAGCGTGTGTGCGTGTGTGTGTGTGACCCATTTTATTCAGCGCACCTACAGGCAGACTGCTGCTTGTGTGTTTGTGTGTGTGTGCGCGCGTGTGTGTGTGTGTGTGGTTATTAATAAGCCAACCACACACGTTTACACATACAGTGTGGTCTTTACATCTATCCTGGTTTCTTTATTTATCTGCCATGTGGTTTACACACACACGTTTGCTTTCTTCATGGTCAAAGTCAGTGCCGTTACTATAGAGACGCTGCCCACATGATGTTAGAGACTTTGACAGCAGGACTTCTGTATTAATCCTCTCTCTATTTTCCATATCAGCACAGTTTGGCCTCGTTCAAACAACCTCTGACAACTGTAGTCGAGACAAATGTCGCCATAGTGTTGCTATGGCGACCCACAGTCGTCCACCTGCACGACCGCACAGTGGTGGTATCGGATCATACCATGGTAGTTTAATATATCCTGTGGTTCTGAATGATTATTTTGTTGCAGCAAAACAAAAGGGGACGTCAACAAATGCCATGGTATTAACGAAAAGCATATGTGTATTTATGTGCCTAAAATCTTTGTTAGAAAGGTGTTAGCGTATGTGTACTTATGCTCTTAAAATCTTTGTTGGATGGCTGAACTTCTATCCACAACTCTAACATGGGCCAAAGATCCACCCTACAAAAACACAGTCCATTCCTACATCACACGTTGCCATGGTTGCCAAATACTCTCCTTACCAGAGAATTCCTGCGTAGAGATCTCATAGATTTTCACCCAGTTTTCTCTGTATGTTTACTGCTGTCTGCAATAAGATTGACCTCATAAAACAAACGAGTCTTGTTAGCACATCTTGTTAGCAGAAATCATGAGGTTTTTATTTCATTCAACACATACTGAAAATACTTTGCATATTTAGCTATTTTTCCTCTTTCAAACAAATTAAATGATCATGGTGCTTTAAGCATCAAATAATAAAGACGGGACTGGTTAGATAAATAATTCTTACAGTAGAAAAAATATATTTTTTTAATTTATTGCTGATGTCTGTATCATTTGCCTTTCTACTGCCATCTCTGTTCAAAACATAAAATTGCAGGTTGCTTTACGTACTTGTTTGTGGACTGTTTACGTAGGTTGAAGTCGAATGACGTAAGACTGCCTTTTTGTCCAAAATCAACAGCTCAACCTAAATCTAAACTTAAACCTTTGTGAATTGGGGTGAGATGAGACAGTTTTTAACACTGATTATCTGCTTGCTCAATAACAGATTTTTGTTCATTTTTACCAAAAAAAAGTTATCGACTGCAGCTTTAAGATTTGTCCGAAGTTATAGGTTCAGCTATCTATACGAGTCATGTCATGTGTCTTCATAGACAGGTCGTTCTCTGTGCAATCTGACATTAAACAGCATTTATTTTCCTTTTCTGTGTCAAGTGTCGGGACCCCAGTGGGTTCGGAAATGTGCCATGTTTGTGAGAGCCATGAGCCTGGCAGACGTATCCGGTAAGTGACGATCTGCAGCCAAACACGCCTCATGCAGAATGGGATCAGATCTGAAGTCATGTTTACTGTAATCAATAAAATCAGATGAACACCACCTCTAAAACAGAAAAATTTGCTGAATTACAGGATTTGAACCCATCACTGCCTGTAGCTTTGTCACTGTGCATGCAGTCGTGTCCTTATTGTGTTCATGTTTTGTAATGTTTGTATGCATGTGTCGTGGTCACTGTGTTTATTTTGTCCTTCTGTGTTCTGCTGATGTCAGACTAGTTTCTGTGTGAATATAGATGAAGCTGTGATGTTTTTTCCAGTCATCACATGTTTTTGGAAGCGGGTGACAAGATGGAAAATGTTTGTGATGTACATCTTGAGGTTTGCTTAGTCAGGCGGTTAGATGGTCTAGATGAAAAAAGATGAAAAGGCTTTGAAACGAAAAAGTACTGAGTTTTAGATCTTGTTATCTTGGTTTGGAAGATATGGCATTTGTTTTGAATGAAGCGCGAAGGATAGGGTGTTTTTTTATTTTAACATAAAATCAAAACGGACCCTGTTTAGCTTGATGACCATGACTGGTTTTATTGATATACGATATATAAAATTGTTATAAGTGCACCTTGTGAAACAGTATGTGCTCCATGGGTAAACTTGGACATCTAGCCACCCTGGATAAAAAACGCCTGAACATTCCCGAGATGTCCAAAAACCAGAAAAGAGAACAGCTGAAGAGCTCGGTCATGCGAGTAGCCCACTCTTTTCTTGTGAACAGCTGAGGAGGTCTGGCCTTAACCCAGCGTTCAGATCGCCACATTAAATATTCAACAGGTACCTCTGAACGTGAGCTTTGTGTGTCTGCGTCTGAGACGGTACGGTACGGAAGAAAGAAGAGATAGTTGAGTATGTGAGGAAAGAACAGGTTAGCACTTACAGGAATCTCTATAGAAAGCCCACCGTTCCACACGTGTCTGTGTTGGGCTCTACAAAACAGAAACAGAAGATGATTGGCGATCGAAATCCAGTCTGTATTGATGAAGTGAGGACCTAGAGAAGTTATGGCAGCTATGGCTGGACGCAGTTGCTGCAAGGACTCAACCTGTTGACCTTGGTTCTGCCACGTGATCATCGACAGAAGAGACAGAGATGTTCAAGAAGAGGAAAGTGCTCAAGGTACAAGCCAATATGAGAATGTATATGGTTAAAGAACATTTGCAAAACATCGATGGCTTGGTGTGTGCAGGGTTGAAGCAAATGTACCTGTTGGCTAATATGTGTGTTGTGCATCTTCAAAGCTCAATGTTTAAACACAAGCAGCTGTCATGAGCAGCTTGTTGTGTGCCCAAAGGTTTCTGTCAGAGAAACATAAGCCAGTCATGGAGAACGCGTCTGGGGTTACCAAGAGAGGCCGCCTGGACCAGCAGCTTTCCAGGTTTTTGTACCAGTTGGTTGAGTGAAAGTTTTTCAGTGCCTGATACTGTATGTCTATTTTATCAAACAGCATAGAAAGGGAATCCAGTAATATAAAGAAGGTTCAATTGCATGTTTTACACTGAAAGTTCATCACAGGTGAGCCCATCTGCTGTGACGTCTGTATGTCAGCCTCCAGGTGGTGAGATGTTTTGGTCTTTGTTTGCTGTAAATTGTCCAGCGATGTGGACAGGTGTGTGTTTGCCTGACGTCACTGTGGCCTTGTACGAATGTCTTCCGGAAACAAGCTGCGTTTACTGTAGCTACACGCCGTAATATCTGAGCATATGGACTGGGAACATTTGAAGGTTGAAATATAGCTGTTGTTTGGTTTGGTACTGTTAGCGACTGTGCTTGCAGCTGGCAGGGCAGGTTCCTCAACTGTATCAGGGTTTTGTTTACCCACATATTAGCATCTTTAGTTATGGATATTTGTCTTGATTTTATCCAAAATTAGGTATTTTTGATTGTGTTGCAGTTTGTCTTTTATACTTTTATACTCTCTTCATTTCAGGTCTGACTTTTGAAGACAGGTAGTCGTTAATGCATTTAAAGGGACCCAAAAATTTAATTAATTTAATTACCCTCATGTCATTCCAAACCTATATAACTTTCTTTCCTCTGCAGAATGAACAAAGTTATTTTGAAGCATTATAGTAACCAAACAGCATTAAACCCCATTGACATTTATTGTATAGACACAAAACGGGGTCATATGGAGTCATATACAGGTTTTAAATAATATTAGGGTGAATGAATAATGACAAATTAGTTTTACTTAGTTTTAAGTAAACTACTCCTCTAACTTTAGTATTTTAAGCCAAACCAAATGTCATCCTGTTGGACAGGAAAGCACCATCTAAATCTGTCTTGTCGTAATGACAAATACATTGTTTAGAAGACAACTCATTAAAGGAGTGATTTAGTCACGTTAAGCACAATAATTTTTTAACGTTTATTATTCTCTTCAGTATTCTTGCTTCCCTCTGTAAGCTCATTGTCACTCCGACTGTATGTGATGTGTAGTTTTGTGTAATAATGATTCATTCTGAATAACAGTGTGACTCCTGTTAGTATTTTGCTATGCACAGACGCATATTTCTGCTGATTTTATAGAGGTTGTGTTGACAGAAACCATTGTGTCTTGTGTATCAGTGTTGTCAGCTTTGCCTCTCTCAGAACTGCGTCATGCAAATCCAACATTTGGTTGCAGGTCATCTGGGCTCTCTGCATAGTTAAAGCACCCACCCAGAGGGGTTTATTTTTATTAGGATTGTATGAAAATAGATGTGGGAATATTTATTTAATTATTAAACCTTATGCACTACTGACCGTCTCTAAAGGTTTCTTGACCAGGGGAGAGCAGCTGGCTTTAATGGTAAGTGTGGGATTTACGTCCAGCACGTCTCTTCTTCCGTCTTGCCATGTGCACAACTTAAAGGGACACTTCACCTTATATAAAAATTCTTAAATTTACTCCCCTGATCTGCTTTGCACTTTTTTTCCCTTAATTTTGTTTCAAAGCTGTATGATTGACTTTCTTTGTCAAACACACAGGAGAAATTAATGTTCTGGTCATTCTTTTCCATATAAGCTAATGAAAGTAAATGGGGACTGCCATGAATGCATGAGTTAGATGGACTATATTTAGTTCATTATATATTTAGTTTTTCAATGCGTAGAAAATAGTTGTCTTCACTATAAAATTTATAAAATACTAGTCCAAAAGTTATAGAATGTGGGTAGTTGACAAATAAATATGTCCTATGGTGTAACAGCAAAAATGTAGAAAAAAGATTTATCTAGTAACAAATAGGATGAGAATGATTTATCTTACTGTCATTGTTAGGGTTTTTTTCTACATTTTTTTGTAGGTCACACCATATGACATAGACTTTTGTCAACCACCCATGTATAGACTACAAAAAGTGGCACATCGATGCAGAATAACATTGTTGACATTGACTTCACATGTAAAAGGCTGACCAGTACATTAGTCCTTTGGTTTCCAATTAAAGAAAGAAAGTCAGTCATTCATATTTGAGTAAATGGTCATATTGTAAATCACTTGTTCCTTTAAATCAGTCTGATCATCTGCTTCTCAATGATTGGCTTCTGGCTTCTTCAAACCTGCTGCCCCTATTTTCGAAAGAGAATCATATTGAGTAAACCAGCAGGCAAATCCACGCCTGTCCTCCCTCATTCCTGCTTTTCAAATCATCCGTGACTGTTCAGTGTTGTGCAAAGCTAAAGGAGGGCAGCAGATATCTGTTCTTCCCCCGAGGGGATCAGGGAAGTGCTGTCTCGCAACCAAATGCTCCTGTGGCAGCGTTTCCATCGAAACTGCCTGTCAGGTGGATGAAACTCAAACAGTCATCATGACAAGACTGCTGTTAACTAATATGCATGACTGAACCATAATACACTGGGAATTTCATTCATCATAAACTATAATATAAACTCTTTAATAAGTAATGAAACGTCCAGTGTATAATCAGATCTTGTTGTAGATCCTCAAGGCCTGATTTTAAATCCCTTAAACACTCCAAAAAGTCAGACAAAACAGGTTTTGTCTGTTTTCTGCTTTGCTTTGAAGCTGATCCATATGTTGGTGTGGTTAGTTATAAACGCATGATATGAATGAAAAGGCTGAAACAAACGGAAGCCAGTAAATTCACCAAACAAAAGTCTTCCTGAATACTCACTGGTTGGACGAACACACAATTCCACCACAAACTCATGATTGGTTGTGCCATTGTTGCTTTTTACAAAATTGCTTTTATGAATAAACCAAGCTTTTATTGATTGACAGCTTACTGTGTTTGGCTTTTGTCTGTATGAGACCGAAAGTTAGCAGTGACTATCTCAGTCTTGCAGCTTTTGTTAGCAGATTTCTGAATATGTTTAGATGCTTGAGATCTTACTGATCACTGCTGATTTGACATCTGGGATTTGTAGTATTTCCTACAAATGTGTATGTAAGCTGTTATTTGTTCTGACGTAAGGTGACACATTTGACACAAGATGGATGAGTGTGCAAAGTTGTGTAGCTGGTAAACTGTTGTGATGTTGCATGAATCGGGAACAAAGTGTATAAAAAAACATTACACTCACGTTTTTTCCTAACTTCATCTTCATATCTCTTTCTTCTGTCCGTTCCTTGTTCCTCAGGCTCGGAGCACTGATAATCTGGACAGTTCTGGGGAACCTGGGACCCGATCAGTGGGCACCACTGCCAACTTGAAGGGGAAGATGAGCAAAAGGTATGAATATAAGTTTGGAAAATCGAGCTTGCTGAAAGAGAATTTCAACAACATGCTGTATGATGCAATCGGTGTGAAAGCAATCTGACGCGGTTTGTGGAAGCAAACTGCTATTAATGTGTGATTTGTCAAAGATGAAGCTGATCATTGTGGGTAGATTGTATTGATGTGTGCGGGTATTTCGGACTTCTCCTCACGTAATATTTTACTTCAGTGCCTATATTTACATTTCGGTTTTCCAAAGTGTACGTGTCAATATTTGGTGGTTTAAATACCCATGTGAGGTCTTTTTGTATGTTTTAAGCATTATTGTTCATGTCGTCTCTACTACATTTGTTTGGTATTATTGCTTCTGATTTGTGCATTTTAAATCACAGAATTTATGTGAGAATTTATGTATTTTACATTTTGGATAAAAACTGTCACGCCCATAATTCTGTAATTGCCCGTTCGTGTGTTTACTTAAAGCGACTTGCAGTGCATTCACAGTACGATTTTATCATTATGTGTGTAACCTGGCAATCAAACCCACAACCTTTGTGCTGCTAACACAATGCTCTACCTGTTAAGTTAAAGGAACAGCATTACCATGTTGCTATTGAGTTGCTAAGAAACACATAGTCCAACTTCAGGTTTGCATTGAGCTCTCAATACGCAGTAAAACAGGAAGAACTGAGTTTCACTTCCTTCTCTGAAATAACTGATAATAGGATGCAAAATATCTCTGTTGTGTAAATGATATCGCTGAAGTACTGAGAACTGCCCTGGGCTGTTTTTACATCCTGTGTGATCTTAAAATACAAACTGGATATTGATGTGTACTTAAGGAAATGTGAGTGGTCCGGTAATACACTGTTTTATGTGTTGCTGGTTGGTTGCTAAGGGCTTCTGGGCGGTTGCTAAGGTGTTCTGGGTAATGGTTAGAGCACATAGTGGTCATCTCTTTGACAGGCTGCTTAATCTGATGTGTTGTCAATAGTCATAGCACCAACTACTTCGAGTTTGTTTAAACCCTAGGTGTGTGCTTGACTGACACGTTTGTGTTTTGTTTACACTGTATATACTGAAGGTAAGTTGTGTTTTGACTCATTTGGTGATTTGGTTGTTTCAGGCTTTCTGTTGTGAAAGGCCACTTCCCCAAGCTTGTTGACTGTGCCCACTTTCACTATGAGAACGTGGATTTCGGTTCTATAGAGGTAAGACCTTCTTTTTTGCTCAGTCTTTTATCTGAAGATAAGGTCATTTTCCATGAAATGTGATATTTGCTGAATAGTTTGCTATGTTCCTGCTGTTTATTGCCTACACGAATAGCTAGCAACCTTTTAAAGGAATCGCTCACCTAGACAACCCTGCAAAGGACTGGTTTGGAAACAAAAAAATGGCAGACCTCCGTTTCTCAAAATGCTCTCACTTTCCCTGCGGGATTGTTTCTCTGTGTTTCTTATAGTATACCCTGTTTGTGTTTTAATGGTTAAGTGCTGTATATACACACACACATACACAGATAAGAGCACCTGGAGCATCCAAATCAAACAGCTTGATTGAAGTGGAAGATCTCTCTCATAAGACTTTGTACCCTGTAAAGAAAAGAGAAAAATATCAAACCTTTTCGATCATCCCAAGCAGAAAGGTCATCTTAAGTAAGTTGCAAGTTCTTATGAACTGAATCGAGCATATGACTACAAGGTTATTTTTAATACAGGTTAAATATTTATGATACCATAATCAACTATGGAAAATCTTGTATTAAAGAGCTCTGACAAAGCGATACGAGGCTGAAACTCATTCATGATACATCACTATTGTTACCTGTTATCGTAACCTCATCTGATTTGAATAAAAGATTGTGCGTGAAAGCTCGCACATGCTACAGGGATGTGAAAAGCATTTCGGTGACCGAATAATTGTGAGGGATCTTCCCAGCTTCTCATAAATAGTCATGTGCTTAAGAGTAAATGTGTTTAATCTCACCGCCATTTTATTTTTAACCAGAAGTGATGTGATGTGAATTTATCTGTTCCCAGTCACAACATGCACTATTGAGACATACAGATATATTTTTTTGCAAGACTTACTTTATTGAAAATCAAACGTCCACCACGCTGGTGCAGAAATCCACATTTTTTTAGTTAGATATAAATGTCTGATCTAATAATAATCACTTGAAATAATGAATAAAAATGCATCGGTAAATCAACATTCAGACGTTATGTGATGAAACCTGTTTAGCAAGGTTTTATAGCACATAGTAAATAATCTTCTCTATTGATTCTCTAACAAATGGTAACGTTGCTTCACAGTTGGGAGATGACTTTATTGACAATGAGATAAGTGCAAGCCATTTAAAACATTTGACAAAAATAAGGAAAAACAGACACCGAGAATGTTGTCATCAGTTATTGGAATCACAGGTGTATTAGGTCAGGGATTCAAAGAGAAGACTTGCCTCAGGACACGGCATAATACCGTAAACTTATATTGTTTGTTTATGTGAACTTCTTTACGCCCTAATTAATGAACGTCTGCTCTTTCCACCTTCAGCTTCAGTTTGCCAGTGAGCAGAATGATGCCAGCTGGAACTCAGGCAATGCCAAAGATCTGGTTTTCCTTGTGCAGGTGTCCTGCCAGGTGAGTGGGTCACCCCTGGACACAAATAAACACAGTTGTCTCTGTTTTTATTTCTTCACTGCTTTAAATGACGAGAATATAATATTATATATTGCACACATACAATAGACAAATATTATACACACAATTTGTCTGTTACCATGTTACAATGTTCTTGAGTTGTGCAGCTGGCTGCATTTATTCATTCAAATGTTACTTGGGTTTTATAAGGAAAGTGATAACACGTTTTGTGAGAAACAAGTTATATTAAAATTATATAGCAATATTTTATTAGATGTATTATATAACTTAACAAGTTACAAGTACATTTTCTTCAGAAAATGTGAAGTGGTGCTTGTTGTGGCAAAAGTCAGACCGCAACATAACCATGATGCTAACATGATTTAGCATGATGCTAGCACATTTTAGCATGATGTTAGCATGTTTTAGCCTGATGCTAGCACGTTACACCAAAGATACTTAATTTTAAAAAGATGCGCCACTACCGTTACTATGAATGGGGCGGATTGCAATGCTCAATATGGCCGCTCTAGCGCCGAAAGTTCCGCCTTCCAATAAAAAGTCGATAAAGGCTGGCGCTTCACAACTTGTGAACAGACTTGTTAAACCCAATGTTTGATCGTAAACTAGCTAGCCCTTAATAAATGTCCATCTTTCTTTAGGCTACATTCACCTGACTCAACAAATCTGTTGCATTTGTACCCCTTTCTAGCATGTCATTTGGTGACTCTCTTGGTGACTCCCCCTCTCTTAATGCTTTCTGCTCTCTCTTTCCCCATCTCTGTAATCTAGGGTAAGATATGGATGGTGCGGCGTTCGTATGAGGAGTTCCGCACGCTGGACGCTCACCTGCATCAGTGCATTTATGACCGCCGTTACTCACAGCTGTTGGCTCTGCCTTCCCTCAATGAGATCGGAGACCGGGTGGAGGTGAGTCGTACTGCACCGGCTACTAATATCAGCTCCTGTTTAGTTTTGATGTAGCTTATGACATAACACCATTACAGCATTAGTTGCTCTGTATTGAGGTCGTCGGCTAGTTATATAGGTTGGTGTCTGGATTCTTGGAGAGGAGGCTTTTGCATTTGTGTTTTAATGTTTTGTTTATTTTGATCATTATTATGAGAGTGTTTAAATATGTGCAGTGAGGTATTTAACACTTTATATGTGCATTATATTATGTTTGTACATATGTAACTCAAGTTCATAATATACATTTTTACATATACATATACACTGTCGCTCAAATGTTTGGGATCAGTAAGATTTTTAATGTTTTTTAAAGTTTTAAAGTTGTGTTTTAAATTTTCTTATGCTTATCAAGGCTGTGTTTTTCTATATTAATATACATGAAAAACAATTAAAATACAACATATATTTAATTTATAATTAAAGTTTTTTCAGAATCATTACTACAGTCTTCTGTGTCACATGATCCTTCAAAAATCATTCTAATATTCTGATTTATTATCAGTGCAGTATTTTTTCGGAAACTGTGATACTTTTTTCAGGATTCTTTGATCAATAAAAGGTTAAAAAGAACAGCATTTATTTAAAATAGAAAGGTTTTCTAACAATGTACACTACTATTCAAAAGTTTAGGGTCAGTACACTTTTATTCTTTCTTTTTTTTAAGTAATTAAAACTTTTATTCATCAAGGATGTGTTGAATTAATAAAAAGTGATAGCATAGGTTTACATAGTTAGAAAAGATTTATATTTTGATTAAATGCTGTTCATTTTAATTTGTTATTCGTCGAAAAATCCTGAAAAAAGAATCAAGGGTTAAAAAAATATTTGGCAGCACACCTGTGTCCAACATTGATAATATTGGTATACATCAACATATTGGAATGATTTATGAAGGATTATGTGACACTTAAGAATGGAGTGACAGCTGATGAAAATTCAGCTTTGCATCACAGGAATAAATTATATTGTGAAGTATATTTATATAAAAACCATTTTATATTGTAATAACATTTTGCAATATTACTGTTTTTTTCTGTATTTTTGATCAAATAAATGCAGCCTTAATGAGCGTAAGAGACTTCTTTACAAGTCTTACTGATCCCAAACTTTTGAGCAGCAGTGTATATAAATGTATACAGTGTCCATGCGTTTCACAAGTAGTGTTTGTCCACTAAACACTTTTCTTGTTTGCAGACATTCGCACCACTATTGTCCGAATATTTGAATCGACTCTCTATGATCGTGGACAATAAGCTGAACTGTGGGCCAGTTCTCTCCTGGATGGAGGTGAGAGGACAGATGAGACAGATAAACAGACATTAGATCAGATGACAGTGTCTTTATTGCGATATTTTAAGACTAAAAGTCTTGATCTGGGATCAGTGTTAAACAATAAAATGGAGACTTCAAAATGCACAAGCATCCAAAACAGCGAAGACAAAGGTTGCTAGAAATCTGCTAGATTGACACTAAAAACAACCCCAGGCACGAACACACGCGTCTGTATTCAAAGAATTTGCCCTAGATATGCGATCAGGTGGAGACAAGACAAGATCTCTGTAAGGTTTGAGGCAATGAAGTTACATCTGATGTCTTTTCATACTTGCAACAGATTGATAACCATGGCAACAGGTTCCTGCTAAAAGAAGAGGCGTCTTTAAACGTCCCCGCCATCGCTGCTGCTCACGTCATCAAACGCTACACTGCCCAGGCCAGCGATGAGATCTCCATTGAGGTACAGCTAACACAACCATTGACATGACTTTTAGAAGATTTTTTGGAAAAGTTTGAGACAGGTGGTATCAGGCAGATGTTCACATCCCAGAAAAGCTTTGTTTTCGGTCTGTTTTACCATTGGAGAAAGACGGTAATTGTACACCTGAATCACCTAAAAGTTAAACGCTAATGTGCACGAAGAGCATTTTGAACTGTTTTCCAAGAGCTGATTATCTATACTGAAACATCTGAAAATGCTTAAGCTTTTGTACTGCGAATAAGTAAACAAACATGTTTTGACACGCATCATTTCTGTCTGGTGTTTATTTATTTTCCACTTCTTGGAATGATGTGGCAATGTAGAGAAAAAGAACCAAGATTTTTTTTTTATGGACACACAATAAGGTACAGTTGTTGTTTCGGGGACACAAGACTAGAAAGTTGCAAAAGTGAGTTGAAATGTGCTAAACAGCAACCGCATGTAAACATTCAATCTCATTTATGCAATCAGATCTACAAATTGACATTAATCTTGATCAACTCTGGAGCAGCCAAACAACTGCGTCACATGATGATTATCGTTTTCGTTTTCATAGTCCACATTAATAGACTCAAAGCTAATTACTAATTTTATGGTTTTTAGGAAAAACTGATTCAAGAGTTTTCTTGTGTTTGTCTCTATGTTGTCTTTGTAATTGCTGTGGGTGGATTTTGGTGCTTTGAACCCGAGTCACAACCTCCAAACTTCTCTAAAAAGTTCCTGTACTTATTCTGCACATGCATGCACACCCTGACTGATCCTGGGACACTACCGCTCCCTCCTCCTCTATTAATGTCCCCCCACTGCACACTGATCTATATAGAGACTCTTTCTGGGCCAGAGAATGGGGCGACCCAAACTTAGAACACATTTAGGTCTCTTGCTCTCTCTCTCACTCGCTCTTGTTCCTTCTCTCTCTCTTTCTCTATACACTATATACAATTTGCATGTTTGGTACAAATCCCCAACCTGATGTGACTTTGTTCATAGGGCACTTTAGCAATTATCTGGCAACCAAGACGTGCGCACCTATCTATCCACCCTGTTTGTCTGAATGTTAGCCTGTAAAGCATCAAACTTAAACTGATTCAAACTTTCCGAAAAAGTTTGCCTTGATAAAGTGTGTTCAGCCTTTTTTCGTTTGAAGTCTTCCTCTCATTAGGTTAATTTTATCTGTCTCTATCTGCTCTCTAGTGAGATATAGGAAGTGATCTTTTTTTCCCTTCCTCGTTTTTATTTGGGTCAAAGTGTATTTGGCACATAACCAGACTGTAAGACATTAGTCTGATTGAGACATTAGAAGTTGTTTTTAATAATATTAGAAGTGTTTTGCCTAAAATTCACATTATTAAAATATGTGTATGGTTACATAGTAACCATACGTGGCTATTAATCAGATATTTATAGTGTAATCAGATATCAGAAAATCTGTTTATCCCAATAACCATTAATAAATATAATTAGTTAGTGAATGTTGATGTCCTTGCTTTCCCATAATTTTTAAAAGCAGTTAACCACAGATAAAAGCAGTTTCACAGCAGGTAAAGTCATACCTAAAAACACCCCCTCAGAGTTTATTGCTTAAATTATTTAATAACTTATTTAATATTTTTTTCTATGTGCTGTGTCCCCGGATAAGGATTTTGTCTTGCCTATAGTCGACTAATGGCTGAACCGATTGGAAGTCAAATCAGGCTCCTCCTATCAAAGCATTGAATCTTCCGACTATTCGGGGTCACCCCAAATGTGCTGATGTATTTTGAAATTAGCTTACAGTATGCGTGAGGGAACACGCCCTTATTTACATGCTAATCTTGTGTGTTGTTATTCCTCTTTCTAAAGGTTGGTGATATCCTGTCTGTTATCGACATGCCGCCCAAAGAGGACACCACATGGTGGAGAGGGAAACATGGTTTTCAGGTACCACTCCGAACGTTCAAACAAAATGTGTGGTCAGTCACGTCTCCTCTGAGCTCTTCAAACACGTTTTTTTTTTGCTCTTTTTGTGCTCAAGGTTGGCTTCTTTCCCAGTGAATGTGTAGAGTTGATCAATGAGAAGTTACCGCAGTCGGTCAGCGCTCCTGTCAGTAAACAAGGTACTGCTCTTCGATCTCTACGGCTCAGTGGACTTCTGAAAGTCTGTTCCACATATAGTCAAATCGGTTTACACAGCAATAATGTATTACTTTATAGCAAACATATCACAAGCTCTAAACTAAAAAGAAATATTTTTACCTGGTAGGTATTTGAAAGATCCTGACAGATGTGTTTCTTCACACAAAATCAAACTTAATGTAAATATCTCTCTAAACAGTCCTTTAAAAATGTTACGGAGCATGAGAACAGCAGTCATGGACACTTCTTTTTCCCACTATTTCTTCATTTTTATTATATGTGAATATTCGGTCAATGATTTTTTTTGTCATTTTTTGTTATTTAATTACAATCTAGTAGAGCATTACATTTTTTTTGTGAATATTTTAATTTTACTTACAACATAAAATGCACTCTGACAAATCTGGACACCTTACAGTTATTGGATTTACAGCAGAAAATGCAATAAAATACAAAAAAAAATGATTCGTATGTTAAAATTATTCTTTGTGCGAGGTAGGGAACACAGTTATGATTATGATTATTTTTTAGTTACTACATTTTATGTTTTATAACTAAAATGTGGTTTGTGAGAATGACCCTGATATGTTGTGTTGTTGTGTTAAGTCTGTGATATCTATTTGTCTGTTCTTCTGTGTTTCAGAGGTGGATGGGTTGAGCTCTAAACCCGGCGTTACTAATACAACAGGACCTTCATCTCCAACATCAGGTATGACCCAAGTATACTTCTGTATTCTGGGTTTGTATCAAGAGCTGGTTAATATAAGAACATTTTTTTATTAAAATCTTATTATCTCTTGTTTTTCAGCCTTGAAATGATATTAAATGTATATCTATATATTCATATTTTTTGCCCTGTGTTTCAAGGAACTACAATAATGTTTTACACAAATCTATTGTAAGAGGTTGTTTAACACAAAAACTATAAATAGAGTAAAAATTAAGTTTAGCACAGAATTACACAAAATTAAGTTGGGCACAAGTACAAATTGAGAATTAGGATTTGGAATCTACCTTAAAACGTGCAAATAACATAATGATATGAATAATTAATTATAAATTTACGTAAAGGCATTTAGCTTTCATGCAAATCGACTTGAAACTATATGAAAACAATAAAGTGATACATCATAGGGAGGCACATGAGTAATTAAGCATTAAATCAGAATAAATGCTTTAAAATGTACAGTTTGATTCTGATTCATAAATGTGTTAGCAGTTGCTGTAGTTATAATTTCACAGTGATGTACTTTGGTTTCTTGATGTTCTAGATCAGATGATATGTCTTAGTTTTGTTATGGCTGCTGTTTTTATGGCCTTGAAAGGCACTCTAGTCAAAACAAAATCTATTGTTTCGATTTCTGTCTATGATACGATTATGGTTGTTGTTTAGCACAACTCTAGCATCTTCTGATGTGATGCTTAAATGAGGAATTTACTACATCAATGCTGTAATATATCGCTGGTGATATATTCTTTCTTTTTCTCAGTTCTTCATCCTTGGTTCCTAAACCTGGCTGGTAACAACTTCAGTGGAATAACAAACTAATATTTCTGTATCTGTTCTGTTGCTAACGCCTCCTACTGTACCTCTGACACACGCAGGGTTGTAACACAGATTGTGATGGTTTATACAGCAGGCAGTGTGTGTGGGAGGTGATCGTGAGCAAACCATAAAATGCTGTAGAAATCATCTGAATGTTTTTCTGTGGCCGTCATTTCTCTAGCAGCTTGACAACAATTACAAGCAGTTTGTTGTGTAAATCAGAAGCTGTTAGTGGGATGTGATAACGTGTTTCTGTCTGTATCGTCCTGACATGCATTGAGGAAAACTGCAGCTTTTAACCTGTTAACTGTCACCGTTCCTCAGGAGGAACACCTAGGTTATTTCCCTATTCACTTTATTATTTCTTAGTTTAATTTTAATCTGATCATGATGAACTATAAATTGATGGAAAGGTATAAGACTCAAGATGAGTAAGATAAGATAAGAACAATAAACGTGAACAAAAAACATGTTAATGTTACTGTAATTCATAAAAATACCTAAATGATTTTTTTTTAAATTATAAAAATAGTTTGAAGTTTAAAAAATTGTAGTTAAGATTTTCATGTGTATACTCAATTTCTGTGACAGTTATCAGGTTAAAGACCCAATGAAATGATTGTTTTATTAGATTTAGTCCTTGTGTCCTAAAATTTAAGCCTATAAAAGCATAAATCTATAAAAGAAGACAAGAGATCTTCAAATGATTTCACTGGGTCTTTTAACAACATTAATGATTGCACACAGAACATACAAGATCTCAACATTATGACTTTAAAAGGATTAACCAAAGTTGAAATTACATATACGGTCAATTACTGTAAAATATATCAGTTCATATACATTTCTCAGACCTACAGCTGATCTGCACGTGCACAGATGTTATATAGTGTCCTGTAAATGTGAGAGAACCTTTAGATGGTTGTCTGATCAGCTCTCTGTCGCCCTCTCGTGTCAGTGTCAAAGAAACACGGCAAGCTGATGGGTTTCCTGCGCACCTTTATGAAGTCCAGACCCACCAAACAGAAGCTAAAACAGAGGGGTATCCTGAAAGAACGAGTCTTCGGCTGCGACCTCGGGGAGCATCTCCTCAACTCTGGCTATGATGGTACAGAAACTGAAATTCTTTCTCTGTTCAAATGATCAGAAAGCTTTGAAATGTGACATTTCATTTCTGTGATCAAACTTTAGTGCCGCAGGTCCTGAAAAGCTGCTCTGAGTTTATAGAGATGCACGGTGTGGTGGATGGCATCTACAGACATTCTGGGATTTCCTCCAACATACAGAAGCTCAGGTGTGTGTGTTTGGGTTTCCTGTACAGGTTGTTGTACATATTTTGTAGCCGAGAATTTGGTGTAGATAGATTTGGTTATATGTTTGATTCCCAGGGAACGCATCTGCCAAAGGCACATTTTCTGTTTTCACCTCTTATCTTTATATCAACTACATGATAAATCTGTTCTTCGCCTCATCCAGGCACGAGTTTGACAGCGAGAATGTTCCAGACCTGACAAAAGACATGTACATGCAGGACATCCACTGCGTCGGCTCACTGTGCAAACTGTACTTCAGAGAACTGCCCAACCCGCTCCTCACATACCAACTGTACGAGAAGTTTGCTGTAAGTGATTCCGGACTTTAAATACATGGTAAAATAGCAGTATTAGAGAAGCAGTAGTTCTCTGATCCAGTAAACACAGAGGCGTATGTGTTGTGTGTGTTCAGGAATGTATGGGAGAGATGACAGATGAAGAGAGAATGGTCAAAGTACATGATGTGATTCAGCAGCTTCCTCCTCCTCATTACCGGTACTTCTATACTTCTCATTACGTCTGATATTATACACGGCACATGGGTTAAGATTTCATTATTTTAATGTTGTCGCAGCACATTGGAGTACCTCATCAAACACTTGGCACGTTTGGCCACCTGCAGTGAAGAGACCAACATGCACATTAAGAATCTTGCCATCGTCTGGGCACCCAACCTTCTTAGGTAATTTCTACATCGGACGTTTTCGGTGATGATATCGCGTAATTTGTTTGTAATTTCAGTATATCAGTTCAGTACATGTAAGTTATCTGGTTTCAAATCACCCACTGGTGTCTGCTCTCCTTCTATGCAAGGTCCAAAGAAATCGAGTCGGCGGGTTTAAGTGGCGCTGACCCGTTCAAAGAAGTGCGGATCCAGTCGGTGGTCGTGGAGTTTCTGCTTAGCAATGTGGAAGTTCTATTCAGTGACTCATTCACATCCGTTGGCCGTTTCAGTGCAGGTGTGTTACAAAAACATGTCTGTTCCAGTATACTTAAACTGCTCTTCTGTCCAACAGGTAGTGAAAGTATCATTCTGTTACAAAACCCAGTGACCTGCCTACAAAGGCAGTATTTTAACCTGTTAACTGTCACCGTCCATGTTATTTCCGTATTTACTTTAATATTTCATAGTTGAATTCTGATGTTATCCTGACAAACTGTATATTGATGGGAAGGAATAAGACTCAAGAATAAATATTGGACAAATTCTTATAGCAATAACAATAAGCATAAACATAAAAAAAGATGTGAAAAGATAAAAAAATGTGTTTGCACAATATGTACAGTGACAGTTATCAGGTTAAAGCATCATAGTACTTTCTAAGAAAGAATAATTACAAGGCAACACTGCATTTACCTATTGTGAAAAAACATGTTTTGTGAAAAGCTCTGTGAAAACAAAGATGAAGGAAAATCCATAATGCAATCCATTGTTGGCTAATGCAACATGCCAATGTTGACATCAGTTGTACGTCTCGTGATGTGCACCATTTGTAGGTCTGTGTAGAGTCTTTCTCATAGGTCATCATTAATGTTGTTTCCTTTTGGGTGTGATGCGTGTGACAGCAATAGTAAGTTTTATCAGAACTAGATACAGTAGAATAAAATAGCACCAGAATTAAATGCTTCATTTGCCTTTTGTTCATCAGAGAATAACAATGAATATGTTTATTAACCTCATTAGCAGTCTCTGCACTGCTGTGTTCTTGTTTTTAAGAGTGCACAATATAAAATAGCAGGTTGTTTAGTTGTAAAGGAATGGGCCACGGTACAGCTGAACAGCTGTTTAATTGGGGATGATTATATAATCCTGCCATGATATTTATGAATATCACTGCTACGTGATATTATTGCCACCATAATCATTGGTATAATATGAATATATACATGTATGCCAGCCTACAACACGCCTACAAATCATATTTGCATTGGTGTGACATGCCCGTATGTAAGTGAAGCTTACTGAGCACAAACTGTGTTTTCATAGTGACAGGAGGGGCGGAGCACAAGATCTCACGCAAGCCCCGAACACGGCTGGTTAGTCTGCAGGAGGCGAGGGGCGAGTCCTGTTTGACTGACCCCTCTTCTCTAGAGGCCGATCTGCGACGCTTCTCCATAATATGAGATCCAGACTGACCCTCTGTCACACCTGTGGACACTCCCACACTTTTCTGCTCTGAACTCTCATTCCTGCTGGAAAAACTCATAATAGCTTCATGTGGTCGGGGGGCATTTTGACACCTTGATGCTGGTTTGGTCAGAGTTGGTCTACTAGGTTGATGCTGGGCTGATCTGAAAGATCCAAATGACCAGCTAGAGACCATGTAAAATCATTTTCCAGCAGAGATGCAACTGATACCGTAATGTTGATCCTATTTATCTCTTTATTTCATTTTAACCCGTTGCTGGATATTTTTATTTGTGTACCAGAGAACGGCTGTAAACACGTTTGTATAACTTGTTATTCTTTTGCAGCACAAAAAGATGTGTAATAAATCTCTCTGCTGACATTTACTGAAATGACTTTTGTTGGAGGAAAAGTGTATATTCATATTTTCCAACATATAAAATATGCATTTCATTAAGTAGGACATGAAATCAATCAGTTTGGACGTTAGAGAGAATGTCTGAACTATTAAGAATCTGTGTGTTTACTAAGAATTGTGCTTAGTACCAGACACTAGCACCAGGTAAAGTGTCATTTAGTCATTTTTCTGTGTGTCAGTCGCCAAAAAATTAACCCTAAATGTTGCTCTTTTGCAAACAGCTTGTACCTGTTACCTGTTCCAGTTTTTGCAGGCTATGTATTTGATTCTACTTGTCTGATGTCATGGATTTACGTGCTGGCTAGTCTGAAAGTCAGAAACACACTCTATATGTATGGACAGACACATGCTCTATATGATACAATGCTGCTTTCAGAAGTGTCAGATCGCAAAGAATGACACCAGACAAAATGTTTGTGTCTGCATTTACATACTTGTGTAGAGTATCTTTCTGACTTAATTTACTTGTGAGCATTCAGTGTGTTGTCCAATAAACCCTTGCATTTATTCTACAAAGCTTACTTGCTGTAGAGCTTTACAGACTGGGGAAGACATTTTCTCGTATTATGCTGAACAATGTCTGTTTGTTTATTGTTTACTGTGCTCTTTGCTAAGATGCTGCCCCCATTCATTCGCTTTTGCCGTTTGGCTTCAAGACAGATGTTTAATCTCTCTGTTTTCTCCCGCAGCCCGGCAGTCTCTCACCAGGCCCAAGTCGTTTGTGTCCACCAGGCTTCTGTCTCTGGAGGAGGCGCAGGCTCGCACCCAAGCTCCTCTTCTCCTTCAGGGATCTCCTCATGCTTTACAGACCCAGTTTCACACTGTGCTGGACCTGCCTGCAGACAAGTGGGTTTCTGATGACATGGGCTTTTAATAGGATTGATAGTGAAGTGTTTGACACGTTTTCTTATTTATTTCAGGAGGAAAAGAGGCATAAAGGTCCGGAAGTCGGCAGGTGGGAGCTGGAAGACGTTCTTTGCCATAGGGAAACCCGGAGCGGCGGGAAGACGTAAACCTACCCGGATCACCTCTCTGTTCCAGCCCACCACCTCTCATGCAGGTATGTTTGACAGATCTCGCTCACTACTGTAGATTGATACCCAAGTTAAAACTCATAGGAAAAATGTCAGTCTCAGTTATTGAGCACTGTATGTTTGTGTGCTACAGGTTGTAGGGTGGACAGTGTGACTCTAAGGTCAGCAAAAAGTGAAGAGTCTCTGTCGTCTCAGCACAGTGGAGCAGGTACAAATAACGTAAAACACATCATTCGGTTTTACTACAATTACTTATTTCATTGAAAAAGAGTGATGTGCGGTACTCTTCCCATCTTAGGTCAGGGAAAGATGCAGCGCTTACGAAGACCTCGCTCCAGCAGTGATGGCCTCTCTCTGGGTGCTTCAGTCGATCCTCAGCTCCTTCCCCAGCGCTCCCCATCTAGAATCCACCCAAGTCGCTCCTATGACAGCCTGCTGCCCGAGGACAATCGTGGTGCTGATGAGGAAGAGGAGGAAGATGAAGAGGAGGGTGTGTACATGCTGCCTGATTTCTCCCAGGAACCACCCACCTCATGGATGGTAGAAGATATAATTGACTTCAGCCCCACCTTCCTGGAAGACGGGCCAATAGGATTAGCAAACACCAGTGTGGCTCCAAGCGGCAGAGAGTCTCCTCCTGCTGCTGCACCCCCTCCGTATCGCTGCCTGAGCCATCAAGGCCACGCCCGCTCTGGGAGCCAGCGATCAGTCACAGAAGATCCAGACTCTGTGCTCAACCAATCAGAGGCGTCAGCCCGACGGAGTTTAATCCTGGCGGCGGCTGCTCCACCTCAGCAAGTGTTCTGTCAGCACAGGCCGTCTGCGGCCGCTAATCCTCCTGCTAGCTCCGCCCAGCAGGATGAGTCTAGCGTGAGCCCCTCCCACGGCCAGACGCCACCGACCACTGCTCCTCCCTCCCAGCCCCCTCAAGAGAAGCGTTCCTTTACACGTAAAGTCGTTCATGCTTTTTCACCTAAAGCACCAAAATCACCCCCTCTGGATATCTCTGATCCAATTGCCATCACTGTGCCTGCCAAGGTGAATTTCAGCATAATAATTGAAGATTTGATAGTGGTTTTACTTGAATAAGGACCTGTGATGTGCTAATGTGAAACTGACATGGTATTTTAACTTTGAAGGTTCTGGAAATGATAGGTGGCCGAGCTGGTGAATTGCAGACTGGACCACCAAGCAGTGGCCCGCCCCAGCCACCCCAGATGATATCTATGCTCTTGAGGTCATGTGACTTTCAGCTCACAGAGAGCTGCCAGCAGGAGCTCAGCAGTAAGTTAGGCCCCAACATCAAGATCAAAGGTCCTAGTGAGTGAACTCTTTTGATATGGCCTCGTTCAATAGTTGCAGTGGTTCACAAATATTTCAGATACCATAATATTTTAATAGCATTAAATATTTAGGTTCATGTATCTTAAATAATCAAAGTTTATAAAAAAGAATACTAGAGGATTAATTAATAAAGGACC
This sequence comes from Beaufortia kweichowensis, assembly GCA_019155185.1. Lineage (NCBI taxonomy): Eukaryota > Metazoa > Chordata > Actinopteri > Cypriniformes > Gastromyzontidae > Beaufortia > Beaufortia kweichowensis. The sequence continues at coordinate 15,184,683 of CM032800.1, forward strand.
CAATTAATCACTCTCCTTAAAGAAATTGTCTAGTTTTCAAGTTAAAAAATTCTCCAATTTCAGTTTAATGCTCAGAAGCAACTAAAAACACTTTGTAGTATGCAGTGACATTTAGTCAAATATCAGGCAAATTAACTGTCATAAACAATTATAGACCAAGTTCTGAAGCTTGCAATAAATCAAGCTTTTTGTCTTCTCCTAGTTTGTGAACCAGTGGTAAAATGATACATGCATCCCATTGATTAAAATATTTTTTTAATTTTTACTTTCTATTTTCAGGTATCTTAGGTCCCACTGGCATTCCCCTTTCTTCACAACCCCCACCGCCTCCACCCAAAAACCCTGCACGCCTCATGGCTCTGGCCCTGGCTGAAAGTGCCAACAAAGCCCTACGGCAAGGTGCCTCTCCCCCATACCGCCCCCGTCAGACTATAGCCCCCGAGACAGATATCCGCTTCCAAAGGTCTCTTTCTGCTGATGCAGGTGCTCTGTTGTCCTCTGATCCTAATCAGATCTACTCCACCGTGCGCCCTCTTTCTGTGTGGAAGGCTGAGGGTGATGATGGTGACGATGGAACTGGAGCTGAGAAACCTGCAGACAAATCGCATACTGTGGAGCAAAGATCACCAACTGGGCAGGACACTGGAACTCTGTCTTCCGAAAGCTCGGTCTCTGATTCTGGGACGTCCAATTCAGAGTTGTCAGCTGCGAGTTCCTCCGAGGACAATGAGCGAACCCCAAGCCCTATTTATAAAAATGAAGAGACAATTTCTTCAGCACAGCCATCAAAATCCAGCCCACCCTCCTCCAATGACACTGCCCTTTCTCAAAGAAAACCCCCAGCTTATGGGCGTCAGTTCTCTGCTCCACAACTTCAACAGCAGAAATCAAACTCTCAGTCCAAGCCTTCTTCACAGCCACACACTCAGCTCCTGCACTCCAAATCCGAAAGCTCTCCTCTGGAACAGGTGCGAGCCTTCCAGCCCACCCGGCCTAAAGTTCCACCCAAGCCACCTGATCTTGCTCCTCTGAGAGCTCCGCTCTCACAGACGGACCGACACGATTACATGCGGCGTTCTCTGGATGCCAGCCGCATTCGACGCTTAGTGGGGCCTCCTCAGGGGAACCAGCCGCTTTCCAGAGCTTTCTCTGAACGCATCAGCAGTACCTCAGATGTGCTGTCTCGGTATCATGCAGCCAGAATGGCCAGCCAAGCAGCACACGCTTCTCAGCAGCAACAGGGCCAGTCAATTGCAATCAGACCTGTTGTCCCCTCCTCTGAAGATCCATCCAAGATGGAGAACTTCTACTATGAGATCGGTGCACCTGAGCATCCACAAGTGCCACCTAGCTATACACGCCACAGCTATCAGAATATGAAGTTGGATCTGGAGGGCAACCTTCGTCTCTGTGATGCTGCTAATCAGAGGCCTGTTTCCAGAGGTCACCCCCCACCATATAACTCTCAAGGCCCTGGAGGTGGTAGGACTCCCCAATTGTGGTCATCTGAGGCCACACGAGCTTGGGCAGCAGCACACTCGCACTCTTTTTCATTTTCCCATGCTCATTCTCACCATCACTCCCAAGATGGATCTTCAGGTCATCCTCAACACCAGCGGCCTCAGCGACAGATTTCATCATCTGTCAAGATGACCCGAAATGAAGTGCATCCCATCCCTGCATCTGCTGCAATAGGCTCCTCAGCGGGCCTATTACCCCTTTCCGTGCATCAGCGCGGCCTGCATCGTTCCCAGCGTTCGCCTTCTGCAGACCACAATGCCTCTCAACTGCACCCCTACTTTGAAAATGGAAAGGTGTGTTACCGGTATTTTGAAGCTTCCAGACCAGAACACTTGCCAATAAATCAGCATCAGCAGGCCAGATTAAAGCCACATCAAGCCCAGCCACCTCAGGCCTCTCCCACGCAAGACCTCTCGAAAGATCAGCCTGAGCCCATCTATGTAAACTACCCGTTTTCAAGCCCGCCTGGGGTTAATGCAAAGGTATGGGCCACCACCGACCTTGATGGAGATAATCATCCGGTTTCTGAGACGCCACCACCTGATGATAAGCAGAAGCATTCACAACAAGAAAGTCCTGCAGCTAACTTTGACAGTTCTGCTCAGAATGACACATCCCCTGATTCTAAATTGATCAATTTAGCATCATCCGCCCCCACCACCACGCACTTCCGCAGCCGTTCAGATCCCCAAAGCACCAGTTCAGAGCCCACTCACATCCTCACGGGTAAGGACATTGCCTCCTTGCTCATTGAGAAGCTTGCTGAGGATGAAAATGAGGCTCACTCCGTGCCTGCCACTTCGTCGTCGTCTTCCTCTCCCCATATTGAGCACCCCCCAAATCCCTACCCCAGCCAACAACATCCACCCCCTCCTTACAATGTCTACACCCCAGGACCCTCACAAGCACGTTTTGAGGGTCGCGTGACTCCAAGAGAGGGATCGGGAGCTTTCCAACGTCAGGACCCCTTGCGGAGATCCTCCGGAGGCCAGTATAGACAAGCTTTTGATGTCATGCCATCTGGCGACCAAGTCCTTAAATTTTACAGAAGCCAAGACTTTGCTCCAGGCGCCCAGGGAGAAAGCACAGCCCCTAACCCTTATCCCCCAAGACTGTATTATCAGGACCCCCCATACCCCAACTGGGGCCCTCAGGGCCTCCCAGACGCCCCCCACACGTGCACTCCACCTACAGTTGCCTTCTCAAATTTAGGCCTTGGGTCAACGAGAGGATACGGGCCCCAGACGGTGGCCGGCCAGTTTAATCAGTACCCATGCCAGGCAGGGCCAGTGCTTCCACAGTATCCCAACACACCCCGACAAGACGTCATTCTGGATCCTTCTCTCCGACCTCCAGGGTTGCGGAACCCGAGAGGTCTGAACCGGCAAGGAAGCTTGCCTGGACCCAATTGGACCATCCGAACTGAAGGCCAGACTCGTAGTTACTGCTAAAGAGCACAACTGCCACAAAAAGCCCTGTGTATGTAGACTTTAATGAGACGATATGGCATAGATATAAGCACTAGACTTTTATGTTTGCTGTACAAGTTAGAGCTTTGTGAAAGAGGTTGTATTTTACCTCCTTGACAGGACACAGTGTAAGAGTGAGAGACAAGGGTCTCGGAAAGTTTCCACTACTGTCGAGCGAATGAGAGTGTGTGTTGGAATGATGAAGTGTAGGAGAATAAGGCACGAAGCTGAAAGTATCAAAGAAGTGAACCATTAAGTGGCTTAGATATGAAAACATTCCAGAACACATTGTGCTGTCCAGCAGAGGGAGTCAGAGAGATGCATCGCTGCTAGTCCTCTGACAGGACCAAGCTCAGTGGTTTTGTTTTACTGCTTTTAGTTTTGTTTGCTTTTGTTTAGATACATTTGTCATATTGCACAGGGACACAGGCTTAATGTGTCTTTCCTCTTTAAAGTACGACTAAAAAATATCACAAGCTCTCTTTATTGCATTGCATCCCATTTATTTTTGCAGCAGTGTGACTCAATTTTTAATTGCTTTCAATTTTTTTATTTTTATCTAAGTTATTGTGAGTTTCTGTTGGAACGAATTTTTGCGAAATAGTTTTGACTTTTTTAATTTGTTTAAAAATGTGAAGAGTAGGACTTAGTTTTTATTTGTATAAGTGCAGCTTACTTACTTAAAAGTATCTAAAGTTAAGCACATGGAAAGGAATAATGTTGCCTTGTGTTGAAGGTAATGGTCTTGATTTTCAGAGGCCGTGTGTGTGTGCACATATTTTCGTAAGGTACTGTATTCTGCTCATCATCAAATAAGGTGTCAGATGATTTGTATAAAAATAATGTTCCTATTCAAAGCAAGTATTTCAGGTTGGATTTGTCAACCGTGTCACTCCCAACAACCAATAACTGGTACTCTCCTATGTTACACTAAAAATTCTGAAAAGTCTCCACAGCACCATTTTTAGATGACTTTGCAAAGTTAAATTAGTTTTATAAGTCAGCATTTTTTGGATTCGGTACTGTTCCAGTGTTTTGTTATTACTATACCTAATGAAAGCAGGTCATCAAAATATCCTGAAAAATCCTTCAGGAAAGACCAGATGTGGGCGCTCCAAATGTTAGTGATTTTAGTTTGAAGGCAAATATTGAAGGGCTTCATTGCTTATGTTGAGGCCTGTTGCCCTTATTTACTCATTTGTTTTTCATGTTCTGTGGATAGACATTGAAGAAAGCCTGTGTGTGTGTGTATGTTTGTGTGTGTGAGTGAGTGAGTGGGTGAAAGAGAGTAAGGCGTTGTGTAGGCATGTCTGACAGCTCTGTTGTTTTAATACATATCTATGCAGTAAATAACCAAGGGAATATGTTCCTGAAAACACAAAATATCAATGCTACCTATGTATGTCCTGTAAGTGTGTATGTGGTGAAAGAGCTCATGCATGTGACATCTCCACTTGAGCCTTTAGCACTAAAGGCACTTCACCCAATTTTGTAATATTTTCAAATATGTGAATTAAACATCTGGGCATTTCCAATATGTGAATTAAACAGTCATTGACGAAACTGTGGTGATTTATTTTTTGGGCCAGATTTTGTTGTACAGCCATCAGATCAGGGGTTGCTCAATAATTAAAAAGTGTCAATGGAATGTAACATAGTGATAATGTTTTGTGATTCAAGATCAAATCATATTATCACATTAATATGAAAATTACACACTTCCTTGATAAGTAGTTGGAAATAATAAAAAATCTCCATTAAATTCAATTAAAATGTCATTTTAATAATTGTTTTGAATGTTTTAACCTTGTTCAACATAATAACTTTATTTCATTTGACTTAATAACATCTAATTAGTCCAAATGTGACCTTAAAGTGGAAGTGTGTGTTTATATTTGCTATTAAAACAGAAGCTGGATTACAGTCCCCACCCGCTGAGGCGGTAACCTTTTTCCATTGAAAGTAATATGAGAAAACTTTGAGATCTTACCTGGATGGATATCTTGCAAAACCAGTCTGATTCACAGTATCAGGGGACACTCCCAGCCGAGTATAAATTAAAGCAGACATATGTAGACTACCATGCCCTCCACTGTTCTCTGCATTAGGTAATAATCATGAGCAATAACGGTCAGTTGGGTGGTTCAGGGTGCGGAGGCATGCCAGGCTTTTGTCTTGCTCTCAGTTTTTTTTTATAAATTGATTGATTTTATTTCCCAGAGCATTCATGTTGTTGCATTAATCCTGTGACAATTTAAGGTGTGATTGTTAGATTCAAATTCCAGTGAATACACCACGAGTATTTAACACAATCGCACATTAGTTTTTTAATAAACAGAAACAAAGTCACAAAATGTGCAACATAGGATGTCACAAAACAAGCTACTTGTTAATTGGTCAAAAGACATGTTAATGTTAAAATCTTTAACTTATAATTGTGTTATAATTATGTATCTTTAACTTATAATTAAATAATTATGTGGAAACAACAGAAGTGTATACTGCAGTATAAAGAATGATTTTAAAAGCTACATGTATACAATCATTTATATAAACATAGGGATTCAATATTTTAACATCAAAAGTTTAACATTATTAAATGGAACCCACAACAACAACAAAAATAAATGAAAAAATTTATGATCTAAATCTATTTAATAATATATATTTTCATAATCATCTGTTTTGTAGTTTACAGAAATGTTCTTGGTTTTAAAAGAGACAATGTCAACAAGACCTACACTTGTGTGCATCTTTCACATTGTTTGTGTGACGGTATATCCAAAATAAAAATTTTCACCTTTTTTGGATGTAGTTTTTTATAAGGGTGAGAAGCTTAAATGATTTTCTGTTCTAATCTTCATTCTGACATAAATGCAATCGACAAAGCTCATTGCGTATTGAAGTCACGTTGTAGCGGTTTGTCATGAATTGATCATTTAGTGCAAATATTCCATGTAATCTCTTAATTGATATGAGCTCATTAAACTGTATAAACAATAATTATGCAAGAATTAAGAGAAGTGCTCTTAATGTAGCTCTAGAGGATTTATACTAATGCCACACTTTGAAATAAATGTCCACACATGTATCGATGATGCAATCTGAAAACACAGTCCGTTTAGGAGTTGTGGCTGCATTAGTCCAATTGTATGTAGTAGACCATGGCAATCAGTAACATGAAAAACTGCAATACAGATGTGCATGAAATGAGTCAATATGCTGTAATAAAAGCGTATTGGTACTTTCACATATAATAGTGTAAATAGCAACATTAGAAATAAAAAAAATGTATAATGACTTACCACTAACATGAGAACGGCAAATCCATACCAGCTTATGGCCCATGTGTATTGACTTAACACGTATTCAATATGCTTGAAACAACCCTGTAAAAGCCATCAGAATCACATTAAAGAATCTGAGAGGTGTGTAGTGTAGAAGTGTCATTTGGATAATTCAGAAGTTTGTTTTTATCACATTACCTTCGTGAACAAAGCAGTGTTCCTGCCGGCTTGACAATCGGCTGGATTTTCAACATCACCGTTGCTCTTTTTCCTGCAGCAGTTTGGAGGATAGGGATATGTAGTGCCATAGTTGCTTTTGTATGTGGAGGTAAATGTTATCCAGTCTTCTGGACTATCTACACCACAGCACTCAACCTACAGATTCAGAAAAACAGTCAAATTAATCTCAGTATTACAGACAAAATTCCAGTTATTATTAATAGTACACTTTTTTATTTCATTGTACAGTGTGCAGGTAAAGCATTCCACTCCCTTTTTACGTCTGTGTATGACAAATAAAATGAAAAGCATTAATGCATGACCTGTTGTGGCATACTGCTGTCATTTGTGACATGTTCTTGTGTATACAGGTAAGTCAAGAGAGAGCTTTAATTACTTATAGCTGCTATTTTCCCATGCTTATGAGATAAAACTGGTTTCTTCACTAAATTGCTATTGCTATTTTGCTGCTAAATTGCTATGGGCTGATAGAATGAAGTGGTGTGGCAGGGTGAAGGTGTTATTTTACCAAATGTTAATGTGAATGTGTGTCTCTCTGTCTTAGCTGTAGTCACACCACATAACTTAAACCAATGTGGTTTGTAATGTGCCTGTTAGAGAGTTTGCCCTAACATGTTAAAGATGGTTTTGGAAGAGTCTTTCACTTACGTCCTGCATAACTTTGTTCCATGTGTTTGTAATCTGTTTCCCTTTCGCACTATCATCCGCGTAAAATTGCAGCATCTGTTTCTTCACAAGACTGCTGTTTCCAACAAGCTGGTAAAAATAAAAGATTATTAAAAACGACAGATGAATCATTTTCTGACCCTTTTCAAACTGTTATTTTTTTTCATTTTATAAACGTTTTCGTTGTAGCATAGAGAGGCGATGTAACGTAGGCTACTGTACTTACATAATCTCGGTGGGTTGCTGCTGTGATTGCTGACGCACTTTCAAATAGAAAGATGATGAACATTATGATGATGTACTGTGGAAAAATGTGAATTAAGACAATAAGTTAAAACGTAAAATCAATGATGTGTCATTTAAAATAAAGGATTTGATTGTGAATGATAATGACCGTGTCCTTAAAAATATTTAGACGCTGCATTTCAACAATCCATGTTAGCCCATTTCGCTTTTTGTTTTTGTATTTTATTTAATTAATTTATTAATTTATTGTACTGTACTATATTGTTTAAATATTTTGTTCTGTATATCATTACAAAAAGCTTAAAATAAAATAATAATAAAAAATGTAAACGCTTAAATGACGTCTAATGTCTTTGTATTCGGCAACATTAAATCAAGTTGCTTTAATTTGCTTTGATTTTATTTGAATTAAAATAGCTAGTTTTTGCAGCATTTTGACATTTTTACTGTCATTAGTTAATGTGATGAAGTTACTTGATGGCAAACGGACTTTATACACCCACTAAAATAATCTTTTTTAAAGTTTGGATTATCTTGGCCTTTATGTAAGATGACAGATCATCATCATTGTTCTCCTGCATGGAAACTCACCACCAGCACGAAAACACGACTTCTTCTCCTAACAGCTATGATGCCGTACAAGGACATGAGGAAGAAAGCAAAGCCTGTGAAAATGGCAATCCAGGCAGCCGCAAAGATGTCATCTTTCCCCGACACGGCAGATATGGGGTAGAGTTTGTATCCGTCCACAACCACCCAGATTGCAACGGCCATTAAAGCCAGGCCTGCTGCCTAAAGACAGTGACCAGATAAAAATCGGCATCTTTTCATTTTAAAGACTTAATATATTTCACATAGCCTTGAACGATTTTATTTTCCTGTTTTTTAGACTTACTGCAGAGAGTATATTTAATGCAATAAGTGTGAACATCAAACAGGCGAGGCTTCCCGACGCCATGGCTGTTTGTGTGTTTCTGTGTCTGGCCTTTGAAAGAAAACTCTCCCCTAAACAAACATTGAACAATGGTGAGCACAGACATTCAGCATGAGAAAAAACGTAGTATTTATTAAAGATTTATTATCCTTATTTAATGGCATTTATTAAAGAAGGTTCAGATCCTTTACACTGTCAGCTCATACAAAGAGAATTAGCCAACTTCAAAAAATGACAAAATGTATTTAAAAATATTCTTATTAATATATAATTTTTTAGGTTTTTAAAATATGAATAAAAAATCTTGAACATAAAAGAGCTATGAACAAATAAATACAAAAAATAAGTTAAAAATATTATATATATATATAGTATAAATACAAATATAAAAATCTTATAAATATATTTCATACAGTCAAAGTATTCGTTTTAAAAAAGTTCAAAGATAAGAAATTATTATTTAAATGCATACAGATACAACAATGGCATAATAATACTAAACAGATAGAGAAGTGCTGAGAGACCCACCTGTTTCAGTCGGAGTTTGCACCTGTTTTTCCTCTGCTTACTACCACTTGATTCATGTAGTTTTGTGGACACTTTCGTGACGTCAAACCTGTTTGTCATCCATTGTTTTGTTATAGAGATTTCATGAACTGGGACGGGCAACCTGTGCACTCCTGTGTTTCCCTGTCCACAAGCTTTCATTGATTTCAAATGACATTTTATTTAAATGACTATGAGTCTAGGAGTGTCTTTAAACTATTGTGATTGAAACCCTGACTGTTTACATTGCAAAACAAACATCTAAACTGACATTGTAATTTACTCTAGTGCTCAGAGAGAAATGAGGACCTCTGCTGGATATGCAACCAGCTGATCTATACATATCCCAAAATAATGTGCTTTCATACCATTCGTTTTCCTTTTCTGTTAGTGGCACATCCTAATTATTCATTTTCATACTTGGAGTTTCCATTTAAGCGACTTACAGTCAAACCCATGATCCATGCTGATAACATAATGATAACTAAATGAGCTACAGCAATTTCTTTTGAACCCACAACCCTTATTATTAAACATCATTGTATGGGTTATTCCAGTCTTATAGATATGACATTTTCAGTCAAAATATAATATAATATAATATAATATAATATAATATAATATAATATAATATAATATAATATAATATAATATAATATAATATAATATAATATAATATAATAAAAACAAAAATATTCATTCTCACATAAAGTGTTTATTATCAATATATTGAACCATCTGTTTATATTTTACTTAAACCATGTTGATAAAATTATGTCATGTTATTTTCTAATACAGAAGTAAATTTTAGGCATACACCCGTCAATAATGTGTTAATGTTTATGGAAGAAAACAATTAAGATATTCAGCTAATTTAGCGTTCAACACATTGTGTATTAAGAAAAAGATTTCAATGTAGATTCAAAGATTTCAATTTTTGTATGTATAGACATACAAAAATATCAGTCCATACATGAGTTATTTAAGATGAGGGAAATGGGTGTGACAAAAAAACATTATTGCAATGTGCAAAAAAGTGCAATGTAGAATCATTAGAGGTGCTATATAGCACCTTAAGCACTCCAAAGAACCGCTGAAGAACCACTAAAGAACCATACAGGTGCTTAACAGTTTCTTTATACAAACGAAGAATCACTTTTAGTGCTATTTAGCACCATTTGTTTTTGAGTGACATGCATTATAAATGTAGCAAAAACCAGAAGGAATAATACACAACAAATGAAGAAGAGATGACTTCTCCACACAACATAAAACAGTTATTTTATTTTAATTTTCATGTGTCTATTTATGAGGAATATGAACTTGACAAAGTTATGGATGTGACAATTCTGAAATTTTTTTATAAACTTTGAGAGAGACCTCACATGGGTATTAAAACCACCAAATATTGATATCTGAGCTATCAGAACGATAAAACCTTTGATAAAGGTTGACATTTGAATGGAATTGTCCATGTAATTTTCTCTCCATTTTTTATGGTATGCAGGCAATTCAGGAGAGATGAGCTGACACCTTTCTATGTGGTCAGACTTCATTTTTCAATTAAAACAGATATTTGGGTGTTTGCTTTTTCACTTGGGCCAATAAGCAACCATCCAACAACCTCCCATTACACCTTAGCAATAGCATAGCAATGGGCTTGTATCATCCGAAACACCTTAATGATGTGGCACTAACTTTTAAACAAAAAACATCTACACTTTCGTAATGACTATAAACATATATTTATATATAGTTTTTTTGCAGCTGGGTTGTACCAGTGCAATGGTCATGGGTTCAATTTCCAGATAAAACATACACTGATGAAAATGTACAGCTTGTATGTGCTTAGATAAAAACATCTTTCAAAATCCATGAATGTAAATGTAAATCAAAGGAATAGTCCAGCCAAATATGAAAATTCTCTCATAATTTACTCACCCTCATGCCATTCCAGCTGTATACGACTTCCTTTCTTCAAAGATGGCGGCACGACAATAACTTTGAATCGTATTGGTTCTCATGTGTCTCATGTCTTTCGCCACAAAACGTACGAGATCTGAAGTTATCGTCGTGTCGCCACATTGAAATCTTTTTGTTAATACACAATGTGTTGAACGCTAAATTAGCTGAATATCTTAATTGTTTTCTTCCATAAACATTAACACATTATTGATGGGTGTATGCCTAAAATTTACATTCTGTATTAGAAAATAACATGACATAATTTTAACATAAAGTTATTTGTTTGTGTTCTACTGAAGAAATACAGTCATATACAGTTGGGATGGCGTAAGGAAATTATGAGAGAATTTTCAGATTTTAATGAGCTATTCCTTTAAGAGTTACCAAGAATATGAATTTCTGTGGTGGATTCTGGCTGTCCTAAAACTTTGGTCCTAACAGTACATTTTTTGGTGACTTTAGAAAGAAATGAAACCAATTTGGAAGTACATGGTTTAATTTAAGTCAACCACGGTACTTTAACAAACAATAACGCCCTGAAATAACTGTTTACAATGTCGTCTTAAACAAATAAACTATTGACTTAGTGCAGCTGACTCTTCTGCTAACACCTTCATGCAGAGGATATTTAAGGACGAAGACGTTCTTTTGCTTTTCCATTACCATTAAATTACAGGTAAGGATAGACTATTTGGTTTGTCTGTGAATGTTTAATTTTTAGCTCCGTATGTTAAAACAGTAAGACTGAAATGAGCTATATCACTAACTCCAGAGATGTGTTGTTTTTCTCAGGGGAAAGTTTAAAATGGATGGAAAACTGTCTGAAGAACAGATCAAATGTTTACAGGCACCGTGGAGATTTTCGCTCAGGGCCGCTGGATTTGAAGACAGACTGCTGACGGCTCTGCAACTCTTTGAGCGATTTCCTTTAGATATAACAGTGACGGGAGGAACCCACGAAGCCAATGCCCAACTCGCCTGTGCTGTCTGTGGGCTTGATGGAGAGCGGGAGATAGAAGAGGAGAATGATGAAGATGAGGAGAAGGAAGATGATGAGGAAGAAGATGATGAGGGAGAGGAAGATGATGATGATGATGAGGAAGAAGAAAACTTGGAGGAAGATGTCTTACAGCCTCCAAAAGATCATCAGAACAGCCGGAGAAAACATGTACGGATAGCGGAGCATTGCGAATATATTGGATGGAGCGTTCCTGATTTTGACTCGATGCTTTCACACACTCGAATCCCCAATGTTCGGGTCAGGACGGTCCATGGCCATCCCATTTCAAATTCCATTATAAAGACGAACAGCCATCTTTATGACTCCACACACTTTGATGTTCTGGTGGTCCTCACGACAGAAGAACGCAAGGAAGACCACATGTGGCTCAACATGGAGCTTCAGGACAGGGATAAGCCTTTCTATCTGGTGAAAGCTAAGCAGGTGTGGGACGTGGTCGAGGAGAAACCGTCAGGGCCGTGCATGACCTGCGCCTGGGAGCGAATGAGAGCTCGCAATCTGGAGCTGCAGAGAAGAAGGAAAGAGGCTTTCGGAGAGACGACTGAAATAACAGATGTCCAGAGCCCTTCAAATGATTCAGATGGAACAGAGCTGGTGGAGATGAAGGATATCGGTGAGGTGCTTTCCAAAGCTCTGCCTGATCTGAAGAAGAAAGCTTTTAGTCAGTTCATGGTGGCCATCACAAAGGAACTTCGGGTTCCTAAATTCATCGCTGATGAAACACAGTAAGTCTATTTCTTCACACAGTGAAGTGTGTTTTGAAATATGATATGAATGATGATGTGGCACAAAGTTATCCGATAGTACTAAACCTGCTACCTTTACCAGTGTCCTTATATTTACATTAACCTGTTTACTGTCATCATAGATAAATTCTAACTATACAAACTATATATTAATGGAAAGGTCCAAGACTCAAGAATAAATATTTAATAAACAAAAAAATGTAATGTTAATGTTGTTTTAAAAATACTTAAAATTAAAAATTGTAGTTTGGATAGTGCATTTTCATGTGTATACTCCATGTGTGCAGTGACAGTTATTAGGTTAAATAGCATAACCAGCAAGTTATTTTGCTCCACCAGCTAGCCAACAGTTATCTTGCTGGTCCATCCAGTTGTGTTGTAGATCAGCACAAATCAGCATATAAAATGAAAGCTGATCATTGCTTACTGTCTTGAATATTTATGCTTTTTATGTTTTACATCCACATTTAAAGGGGTAGTTTACCTAAAAGTGATTTTGTTTCATCATTTATTCACCCTCATGTCATTCCAAATCTGTACGACTTTTCTTTTTTGTGGACACAAAGCCAGACATTTCTCAAAATATCTTCTTTTGTATTCCCCAGAGGAAAACAGAACAACCCAGGGGTAAATAACTAATGACAGAATTTATATTTGAGGGGAAATATACCTTGAACTATCTTTAATTGAAGTTCTAACTAAGTTGAACTAATTTACTCTCCAGGGTTGTGGTCTCCACTGCTTTGAAGTTTGGGAAGATAAACCATGACGACCTCGACCAGATTTCTAAACTCTCACATCCTAGAGATGTCACAGACCATCCCTCCAAGCTCCTCACAATCCTCATGGCTCTCGATGGCTTCCGTCTGGACATCGGTGTGTTGGGTGAGACAGGCTGTGGTAGCTCCAGTCTGGTAAATGCCATCTTAAGCATGAAGAACGACGAGGAACAAGCCGCCCCAACCGGTGTCATTGAAACCACCAAAGAGGTCACAGAATATCCCTACCCCGAGTTCCCCAACACCCGTCTCTTGGACCTTCCTGGCATTGGAAGAATAGGTGATCTTTCCAGCCAATCCTCTGTGTCGAGCTTTGGTGAATCTCAGCCTGTGGCTTCTGTGCTTGCTTTGTGTGATGTCTACATACTAGTGTCTCCTTTAAGACTCAGATTGGGAATCATGCAGTTAATGCAGCAGTTGTCCTCACTGGGGAAAGAGTGTTACCTGGTGCTCTCCATGGCTGACTTGATTGAGGAAAAGTGTGTGGTGCAGGTCAGGGAATGGGCTGAGGGAGTCTTGGGTGAATTGGATCTCCAACAAAACTTGTTTTTGGTTTCTTCCCATCATCCAGAAAGCTTAGACTTCCCCAAACTCAAGGAGACAATAGATAAAGCTCTACCGAAACATAAGAAAGTCGCTCTTGCCAGATATGCAGCAAAGCTACTGGATCAAGACACGTTCTGGAAGAGATCCGACTCTTGCAAATTTATGTAACTTTGATTTCAAGTATTTGATTGGTATTTTTTTAATTACTTAAAAATGGTATGAATATGTCTAGCATTCAGTACTATAGCACGTATCAAAGTACAATAGTATTTCTCACGTCTGTCGAGAGTGTGTTTTAAGGGGAGGGTTATTTGTTTTACTAAGCCTACACATCACTCTTTAAATATGTTTTTATACCTGCATGATGGCCACCCTGGTCTTAGTCAGACACACTAACTTCTGAAGCATGTGTACCTGTGATTGCATTATATTTCTGTCAATGTTTTTCTATCTTACAGTTCAAAACATTTCCTTTTTCATGTACTGATTCGGTCGGGATTGAGATTATGTTATTGTGCTGTTTTGTAGATTGAAATATTATAATCACTAAACTAAACAAAATAAGCAATTCCATCAAAAATGTTTTACCAAAACGTTTCATCACACTAATAGCTCAGATGTCAATATTTTAGTGGTTTAAAGTCCAGGTAAAGTGCTGTTTTCAGAATTGTCACATCCATAACAGTCCATATTCCTCATATATAGACACATGAAAATGAAAATAAAATAGGTATTTTATGTTCAAAAGTCATAATTTGTTGGGTATGATTGCTTCTGGTTTGTTCATTTCAATTCATAGAAATCGTACAGAGTATGTTGCCTCTCAAAATTATTCCTTCTCATAATTAGTAAATATGTATGTGCATAGACTACAATGTTTCTGATGTCTGGACTGTGGATGTCTAGGCAAGGTTTTAGCAAAATTGTAACATATTAGTAATAATTACATTGTGTGAAAATTTATATTTCAATTTTGACTGAATATTTTTTTAGGTTTCAGCTTTTACAACCAGTGGATGCATGACAGCACTGTATTTTATAGTACTTTTCAACATATACATACTATGTACTTACTGTATAACTGTGTAATTACTAGGTTCAAACGCTGAACCTAACCCACATGTAGTTACCAGTATTTTGTTATGTACACTGTACACTGTAAGTACACGGTCTGTAAACTAAAGATCAACCAGCTGCACAATATTGTGCCATCTTGAAAAACTCATTGATTTTAACTTGTAGTAACGACAGCAAGAGAAAAGTCTGGTGTGGTCAAATGTGGCATTTCTGTTCAAATATGGTTACAGAAGGTCATGTTAACCCCTGAAAACACACATAATTGTAACAGTACAATACAATGACACACTGTTGTAAAGTTTAAGTCGTATCTGTAAGACAAACGTACAACACAACGTTACACATCAAAGTTGTTTATCACCAAAGAAATACACAGAGTTAGTCATTTAGTACGAATCCATAACTGTATATATAAGCAATAACAACATTAATACTCTTAGGATCTTAGAATTAGGAAGCTTAACTATCTGAAACAACCAAAACATGAAAGTGAATGTTGAATATGAGGAGTGATCTATTAACAAGGCCATTAGATAATCAGGTGTGTCTGGGGAAAGATTAGCATGGGTACACACTGAGACTTTAGTCAATTTGACAGACACATCTTCATCTCTGTCACTCACACTTTGTGTTTTCTGTGATGGAAAACATGGGAACTTTAGTCCTATTGACTTAACGCCTAACATTCCCACCCAATAAAGCCTACGGCAAAAGCCGTCTGTGAACGTAATTACAGCCCTCAATTTTTACTTTGTCTGTGGTAAAACCACTAACTACTTTCCCAGGGCCTTAGGGCTGCACTGACATTCACATTAAAACTCACAGATAATAAAAACTGAAAAAAATGGTGCAGAAAAGCCCAGTGTAGCGTGAGATGTTTGCACAGCATATAAAAAGATGCACGGCGCATGAATATCTGGCAGAATTATTTGACTCAGAGACTCTGTCTGAACATTGTTTTTAGATGGATCCAGGTTTGGCTTTGTGAAGAACATGTAAAGTGAATGAGATTTTACAAGATCGTCTATTTATGTTACAACCAGAGTTATCTCCAGGTCAGCATGAACCTTGTAAGTAATGGATTGTCTGTGCAGTGTTTTCTGAAGACCAACATGATAGGAAAGATAAGACGAAGGGTTCAGGAGATGAGAAAGCCGAACCGTCTGGTGTCCACAGTGGATCTGAGTCACAACGAGAGCACGCGGCTGGCCATGGATGCTCTGCTGGACAAGGGCTTGACCGGATACCAGGAAACACTGATCAAGGAGAACGAAACCAACTTTCTTTCAGTGGAAGAAAAAGTATACATCTTAAACAGCATCAGAAAGCCCCTCGCTGAGGATGAAGAGGCAGAAAGAGATGAAGAGATGTCCAGTTCTCCGTCTGTGTCTTCACAGACATACTATCCTGTGGCTACGGACAGCGAACCTCCCGTTCTTGACTACGGCTGGCCCGTGGCTGACTGGGGTTACCATCTGCAAGGCATTCCTAGTGTGGATGTGTTTTTTCAGTCTGTTAAATCCACATCCAAAGATCTGCTGCGGGAACTTATCAGGAAAGCTACTAAAGTAAGAACCTGAATATTTACCTGTTGCAAGACCTGTTTATGTAAACTATGCAAGTTAAAATGAGTTTTGGTACTTCTACAGAAAAATTGCATGAATTTCACATGAACAAAATCGTGGTATCACATTAGATTCACACCAAAAGACGTGTTTTACACGTAATCGCCTGGTTTTTTTTGCATAGTGAAATTCATTATGATAAATGAAACAGATTTACTTATCAAAGTCATCACACACCTGGTTTAAATTACTTTAAATAATGATAATTTACCCCCCGTGACGTACACATATAGGCAGCAAAAGTGACTGTTGCCCTAATGGTTTACTTGAAATGATGGTTTTTGTACATCACACACAAGTTTTATTTTCTATCCAGAATTAATGTGTGATGACACATGAGGATTATTCATTGCATAAATCACCAAAATATTAGCAAGAAAATTACAATGTATATTTAATGTAAATTATAACTTGAGACTGACTCATCTCATACTGTTCATGGGGACGCTAGTGAAACAATGAGCTGTTAGTCACAGATATGTCAGAATAATTCAATAAAAATGTTCCAATAATTCCACTGGCACAGGCACAAAAATGCATTTTAATGGAAATTATGGCAAATTTCATCGCCATTAAGGAACAATGGTCACACTTTACAATAAGGTTTAATTTGTAAATGCTAGTAAACGCATTAGCTAACATGAACTAACAAAGAACAATTAAGTTTTTCATTATTTACTAATCTTTATGAATGTTTATGCCAATACAGTTGTTCACATTTAAAAAATTGTTTAATGTTAACAGACTAATGTTAACAGATACTGACTGTTGATCTCAAAAAAAAGTATTAATTAATCCTGAAAACAACTAAGATCAAAAAATGCTGTAGAAGTGTTGTTCATTGTAGTTCATGTTTGCAAATGCATTTACTAATGTTAACAAATACTTTAAATCACACTCTGCACAGGTTTTGGCAATAGTCATGGACATATTCAGCGATGTGGAGATTTTCTGTGACATACTGGAAGCAACAAGAAAACGCAATGTATACATCTATCTCCTTCTGGACTGCACCAATATACAGGTGTTTAAGGACATGTGTGAAAATCTAAAAATCAACAAGTCACACCTTACTGTAAGTTCTGCTACTCGGTCAGCTCACTGACTTTACTAAACATCTGTGAGGTGTAATGAGACTGGCGAGATACATGACATATGTAAGCAATATGGTACGAAAGGCTGTGCTTTAATCGTGATAAAGCATTAGTTTCCAGTACCTTATTGCTTTTATAAAACAGTTATCGCACAACACAATATTAAAGCTTAAAAATATGTATCAGTGCAACTTTCATGAAGTAAAATCACTAAAAATCTTCCTTTCACTGGATGATGGTGTACCAAGCAACACATCCATATTTTATCTATCTGAAGCACATGAATCTCTTACAAAAATGTTCACCATATACGTGCTTGTCTTTGTACAGCGAATGTCAATTCGTAGCATTCAGGGTCAAACATACTGTGCCAAATCAGGGAGAAAGTTCACAGGTCAGGTGAAAGAGAAGTTCATCATCGTAGACTGCACACAGGTGCTGGTCGGCTCATACAGGTAACATCACGTGTTCTTGTAATGTATATATTTGGTGTTTGCACATTTCTGAGTTCAGTTATTGATGAATCCTACTCCGTTTTAGTTTCACCTGGCTCTCGTGGCAGGTACACAGAAGCTTGGCTGTGCTTTTTAAAGGCAGTGGAGTAAAACCATTTGACCTGGAGTTTCGCAGGCTATATGCCATTTCTAAACCAGTGCCGGGTTTTTCCTGGCAAACATCAAACGCTGGTGATTCCTACAGCCTCCCACCATTAGAGAATCAACAGGGAAAGATCTGTCTGTCAGGTATCGCTGGAAAAACAAAGGCATACCATCTGCAACAGAAACCTGTGAAGCCCAGGAGCCCAAGTTTTCCAAGTTTCCCCACGCCACCTATACTGGTAAGACAGACCAGCTATCCATGCATCTCAACTGGAGCACAAAGATCTCAGTGGCTTCAACGGAGGAACACAATCCATCACCTCATTCCTTCTCAGTTCCCTGTCTTCAGAGATTATAACAGCAGAGGTCAAACCTGGAGCCCAAACAATCACATCAGTAGAGGTGCTCCAACATCATCTTACTGGTGCAAGACAATGTTAAACATTCAACAAGTATAAAGGCTTTGCGTTAATTGATCAACTAATAAGTATTATCCAAAGAGTAATCTATCTGTTACCATACTTTGTTAAGCTTTACCTTAACCACAATACTGACTAATCCTAAACCAACTGACTTTTCTCTTTGTGTTTTAGCAAAATGTATTTAATGCTGGGGCACGTAATAGTGAGGTATTCAATTTTCATTTACCAAATCTTTAAATGTAAATATAAAATCATGTGTAAAGATGTACAGATTAAACTATGTCAGTCCTCATTCCTAAATAAATCACACTATTGAGTAATTTATTTGCCAGTTTATTTAAATACACAAAAGATTATTACAAAAATGTAACTGGTACCTGGTAACTGTCACTAACATTTTACTATTTAGTTTCATATTTTATAGTTAAATTCTAATTATGACAAAGTATATACTGTAATAATGGAAATAATAAATATTTGACAAATGCTCATAACAATAAACATAAACTAAAAAAAAGAATAAAGTTAATTTTCTTTACAAAAATAACTACAACTATGAAAACATGTTTAAAATATCTCAAATTATAGTTTGGTTTGTGCATTTTAATGTGTATGCTTAATATGTGCAGTGACAGTATCAGGGTAAGGCATGTTTAATAACCAAAGTGGGTGGAGCTTAGCACATGGTCTTAGCTTTTGTTTTAGAGAGATACAGAAGCATAATTTCATTGTATCTAAAATGTTGAATTTTATTCTGCTCTGTAACAGTTAATACTCATAAAATTCTAATAAAATACAAATGCAATTTAAAAATGCAATCACAATATTTGTTCATCTGTCCACCAGTATTGTGCGCATGGATAGAGCTGTTGTCTTCTCCTGCAGTTTTGTTTGCACTTTTTTCCACCATCTGTCATCAAAGTCTTTAATATAAAGACCAGCTAAACTCTCTCCATCTTGGTTTTCCTCCCTCATCTTCTCTGGATTAAGGTCTTCTGACATAATCTAGAAATTAAAAAAAAAGTTAATAAAAAGTTCCTAATGAATGTCCATAACACGCTTCCCAATTCACATACTAATCATTCTAAATAGTAGTATTATCATGTCCCAAAGTACACAGACACTGTTTTTGGTGAAAATGTGAAGTGCAGATACTTTCCTAAAAATTACCGGAACAACTGGTAAATATATAAAAGTGTTGTTTACATAAGCAATGGTCTTTTTACTGGTAAGTTACAAATAAGTAAGAGAATACTTTAAACTGAACTTTAAAGGAAAACAAAAGCTAAAAACAGCATTGTTAATCCATTTTTCCAAGTTTTAGAACAACTTTGATGTGGACAAAACACTTCAAGGAGTCAATTACCAGTATTTTTGAAAAGGTCTTGTTCACACGTGATCTCTTAACTGTAATTTAGTAAAGATATTTCAAGATAAATTTGTGATGACGCCATAGTCTTGGTATATCTAACCTCAGACACTGTTTGGAGCGTTTTCTCATTCGGATGCAGAACCCGTAAAGCTTCTTCAGTCTCCTGTAAAACCTTCTGGCTGTTCTCCAGCACGAATGAGAACTGCTGAATCCTCAGGATTTCAATCAAAAGCCTGAGAAAAGTCATAAGTTGAACAAACCCAGTTCCACAAACAGTTCATCCTGAAGTCATTTTCTCTCGTTATGTACTCGCATGCAGTGTGTTTTAGTTCATAGAGACCACAGCTGTCAAGCTCCATTTTCCCAGACACCATTATTAACGGAACATAAATAGGATTTGAGATATCTGGGGGATGGGAATACTCCAATTTTTTATATAGTGCATGAGTCATATGGACTATTATTTTATTCTTTATTCTACAGATGTGGCCACTATGAACATGAAACCGTCTTGATATAGATAAAATCTGGTAAAAACATCATATTGGTATGAAATAACATAAAATTTAAGAATAATTATCATTTCAGGGTGAACTCTCATTAAATGTAACTCATTTATGTGCAATTGAGATACCTTGTTCTAATAAAGCACATGACAGTCTTCAGTTTTAAAACATTATTTGTGAGTAGCTGATCGTCAGGTTGCTTTTTCAGGCAGCAGTCAGACTCCAGGAGTCTTTGATAACTCATGGCTAGATTTAGCCAGTACCAGGGGTGATAAGGATGAAGACAACACAACTGCTGCAGACTGGAGATGCTGTTTGTCAGATCTTGATAGTGTTCATGAATACTCAGTTCTAGCTGAAGAATGCAGGTGAGGTGACAGGTATTGGAAATGTCTAACCTCTGTTCAAAGAAATAATCATGAAGAAAATGTAAATCAGCATATCTGTATGATGAAGCCAGGCCTTCGATCAACAGCATACTTGCAGGTTATATAATACTAAAATCATTTGTGATGATGTGATATTTTTACCAGTTTCTCGCAGGAATTTAGTGCTTCTTCTTTTCGCCCCAGATGACAGCAGCATCGTGCGATTCCTTCAAGAACATCTCGCTTCACTGACGTGTTTCCAGCAGGTACTAGAGAGAGGCAGGACATGTACTTATCCAGAGCCACCTGTCATTGGCAAAAATCACACGCTTAAAGCACTCAACTAACCAAACGCATCATAATGAGAACACACAGGCAGCAATAATACCTGATACTGTTTCCTCCTGTAGGCCAGGTCACCTCTGAACTTATGGGTCTTCTGCTCTTCTAATGAATCTTCAATACTCACATCTTGACAAAACCACTAGCTCAATGAAACAAGTAAAATACAAAAACATGTCCTGTCTGTATACATCAATCTGATATTTCCAGTTTTCCCATGACTGTAGGAATGTCAATGACACCTGTATTATTATAAAGGTTACAATTATATAAAAGATCACTATTAAAAATGAAACATAATTATAATTAAATTATTAAGGTAACCGAGTATAATCACTGTACAATTAAATATGCAAGGTGGACAAAAGGTGGACATGTTTTTGAAAAGTCTTATCATGTAAAAACAATAGTAAAGGATGTCAAGAACATTCTTAAGTGTTTCTATTAGAAATAGCCCTTTGAACCATTACAATATTCCTTTATGTAGGGTTTAATGGTGTTCAACTGGTTGCCATTCAGCAGATAACATCCCACAAATAGATTCCAGCACATTACCAGTGCAGACACCAGTCGATTAAAACCAACACATCTCTCATTATAAATATTAAATCCAGCAGAATATCTGTGATGGTTCTGCAATCTGTTTTTTTATCAGCAGGGCTGTTATTACCTTCACTGTATTGCAGTGTCACTATTACTCCTACGATTGTTTATGAATGATAGCAAAGTATCTTTGATGATACTCACCTGAGGTTCGCAGAGTTTGGCCTTGTATGTGGGCAGAACTGCAGACACTCTGTTGCGTGACTCTACAAACACAGAATCATCAAACGTGCTGCCCAGAATCTCCATCATCAAAACACGCGTGCGTCAATATACTCACAGCAGTCGCTGCATTTACAATGCAATGTAATAAATATTTGCGACAACAGTTGAGCAAAATAAAAACAGGGCTGTTGAGGAATCTAATAAAAGAGAACGAATCATATTTTGCCAACTTCACGCGGCTGCACAAAGTACGCACAGACTGATCAACGTACGTGCGACAAATATCGCGAGATTACGGACGTATCGAAAATCGCTTTACTTCTTCTTCTTGTGTCGTTAATTGGCGGTTGACAAGCCAACTTATGGTGTATTACCGCCACCAATTGGACTGGAGTGTGAAGCATCGACGGGGAATAAGACAAAAAACCCCGTTAAATTACATTTAAATTCTTCTTTCCAATTCAGTTATTTTGAGATAATTAAGTATTTCTCTCTGCACTCTTGATTGTTCTGAAGCACAACTTAATAGATTTGATAAACTAAAACTGGTTATATTTAGATCCTTCAATTTCTTAATCAACTCGTCTCTTTCTTTGGTAAATACAGTACAATGTAGAAGTACATGCTCAACAGTCTCCGCTTCACTACCGGATAAAAATCGCTTTACTCGTGCACGACGAGTATATAATAATTTCATCCTCCAGAGGGCGATTAGTGGCCCATAAAGTATAATCCTCAGTTAAAAAGCAATTACAATCATTTAAATTTCAGGTTGTTTTCCGTTTATTAATAATACCCTAAAATGTTTGATGACTAAAATAGTTTATGTAAAGATTTACAATTCCATGTTAGAAAAGAGGAAATGTATTGGTTTTAACCGAAACTATATGGTATCTGTGGGTCTCTACTGGTAATGTGTTGTTTGACTGGTCAATAGAATATTACACCCTACTGTAAAATGATGCTTTTCAGAGTCACACACCTCGGATTTTGGATATTTCCCACCTCAACAGAACACCGGAAACTGGAATCTGGAACGGCGTTCTTTATTTATTACTAAATACTGCATATGTTTTATTGTTACAAAATAATAGCATAACTAATAACAAAACTACATTTTCTATTGTTTTTTCATCGTTCCTTATGAAAGTACCGCACCACATACATGAAACCAAAAACGAACTGCCATTCTTTCCAATCTATCTATTTCTACTCGCGCTACCCGGATGTGCTCGATCACGTGACACACGTGCGGAACGCGTCACGCAAACACATGGTGGACGAACGATACAGATTTCGTCAGGTTTTTTGAGTTTAGCGTTGTAAATCGGTGGGATGAAGGTGAAAGTGCTTTGCAGAAACCCGGACGACTACGTCCGAGAGACAACCAGAGATATACAGCGAGGTATGGACGTTTAATAAATATATGAATTATGAAAGGAAGTATACTAAATGCAACATTGTACCTCCTCAAGTGCCCAGGAACTATGACCCGACCCTGCACCCTTTTGAGGTGCCCAGAGAATACACCAGAGCCCTGAATGCCACCAAACTGGAGAGGGTGTTTGCCAAACCCTTTGTGGCGTCACTGGATGGGCATAGAGATGGCATTAGTTGTCTTACTAAACATACCAAAAGCCTTTCAACAGTCATATCTGGAGCCTGTGATGGAGAGGTGAGTATGGGGATGTTATGAGTGTTTAAGGATGTATAAGCTCATATAAACACATGGATCTGGATTTGGAACTGTTTTTTATAATTACCACTCAAGATTAACATATACAGTACCTACCATACAATGATAGAGATACCAGCATCTTTTAGTTCATATTGCTATTTGGGGACAGTAAAGAAAAGTTTAGCATCATTGTTTTTGTGTATTTGTGTACGTGGTATTTTGCAATAAGAATATCTAGGGTTACTGTGAAAAAAATCTTTCAATTTATTTATTATGTTAAAAAGATCAAATTAATATTTCAGTAAGAGAAAGGAGAGAACTTAAGTCTGAAATACTAGAAATTTATTGTATAGGCTCATAGTCAGAATTCATAATGTGAACACATTTACTTTTTTAATATACTCTTAATATACTTTGTTAGTATTGCTGTAAATTCTGTTTGAAATAATGTTTGAAAAATTTCCAGATATTTGTACCTTTTCCCCTTCAACGTTTTGTCATAAATCCGATTTCCCAAAACTCTTTCTGTCCAATCTCCCGGCTCAGTTCTAGTATTATAATGCGTACTATTTACTTTAGATCTCTGATTTGTAAAATGTAACGAAAGCTTTAGGTGTGTATAACCTATAATTTAAATTTTAAATGTGTAAACACCTCATCACCAGTGTTTCTTGATTCTTAACCTTCCGTCAGGTGAAAGTGTGGAACCTTCCCAGGCGGGAGTGTGTAAGGACCATCCAGGCTCATGAAGGATTCGTACGAGGAATCTGTTCCCGCTATTGTGGCACCTCCTTTTTCACGGTAATTCGCGTTTCTCCTGTGAGCTCGTCTAGTTGAACACAAAGCCGTCCAGTAGTGATCATGACGTTTAGTTTCATGAGAAATGTTTTTATTTAACAGGTAGGAGATGACAAGACCATCAAGCAGTGGAGCATAGAGGCACCAGGATACGGAGCGCAGGAGGAACCAATTAACACAATTCTAGGAAAGGTACAGCTCGCTTTAACATGGATATCTAATGGGTTTCTAATCGTTTTTCCATGTTGTTGTTTCTTTGGCCGCTCTAGCGACGGTAAAAAGAAACAATTGCTTATCGATAAAGGCTGACGTTTCACTGTAAACAGAGCTGAAGCGATCTCGAAAAAGGTGCTTTTTGCACAATTTGCAAAGTTTTTGGTTATGGTACAGGTAATGTGAGGTTTAGTTGTTGGTTGGAAATATGTTATTTAAATACGATTGAAACTGTGATCATATAGAGTATAGCTGTCAATCACAGAAGCTGAAGGGAAACACTTAATCTGACTTTGAGAGAGTGGGTGGATTACACTAAAAAAGATCATAAAATGCTTATTTTTACTGCAAAAAAGTTTGTAATATTATTATTACACATCAGGAAAAAAATAAAACAAAAAATCCATGCCATTCCCCCTTTAAATCAGAGACTCTGTCACATTAGATTACACTAGTAGGAAACTCAATGGCTGATAACCTGCAAAATCAGTTAATACATTTGGAATATTCAGTGTATCATTCAGCCCTATGTAAGCAATAAGGTAGCATGGCTTTAGCTCATTCATGATGAATCACTAACCTTCAGTACCTTACTTCAGTACCAATCAGTACCTTATTGTTTTTATAAAATGCTAACCACACAACACAAATATTAAGGCCTAAATATGTGCATGAGTGCTTTCATTGAGTGAAATCGTTTAGAAGTTTTCCTTCTACTGGAAAAAAGTCCCTGAGTAACTGTAATATGTTGTTAAGGGTATTGTGCAGTGATGCACTGAATCATTGGGTGAAGCACTCATAGATGTACTTTATCGTAAATAAAACACAGCTATTGACCAATCAGAATCAAGTACTGAAACTAATGTAATCTATGTTCTCCTTCATGCAAGATGCAGTTAAAATGGTATTTCTTTCTTATAAGCGACAAAGATATTTCTCTTTTGAAATTATTCTGCAGATTGTAGATTAAAGTTGTTGGGTTAATATTCACAAAGTATGAACAACTACTAACAGACCTGCTGTGTCCTTTAGGCTGTCTTCACAGGCATTGATCACCACCAGAGGGAGGCGATGTTTGCCACCTGTGGTCAGACGGTGGATGTTTGGGATGAACAGAGAAGCAGTCCCATCCGGTCCTTCAGCTGGGGTGTGGACAGCTTTAGCTCTGTCCGATTTAACCCAGTTGAGGTAAGAATAACGTGTGTTTCACACACCCTTAGCTGAAATCTTTAAAAGTATAGCAATGATAATGAGTTGTTTGTAGAATAGAAGGTCATCAAATGTGATGTCAGATGTTAGTTGAGGCTCTGTAATGCATGGGGGGCTGATAGGAGGCTGTTGGGATAGGTCATAATACGATAAGTTTGTTCTCTCCAGACTGATCTTCTCGCCAGCTGTGCATCAGACAGAAGTGTCATCTTATATGACATGAGAGAATCTGCACCACTCAGAAAGGTGTGTGATTTAAAAAATTTCCCACACACACGGTCACATTTATGGTACCATTTCGTCATACCGTTTCATCATTACTGTACTTAAATGACACTGTGTTTTAGGTCGTCATGCAATTGAGAAGCAACACGCTTTGCTGGAACCCAATGGAAGCGTATTATTTCACATGCGCGAATGAAGACTACAAGTGAGTTTAGTGTTCACAGTTATGTGTTCGATTTAGTGTAAAGCAACTATTACCATATCTGTTTATCTTTTATAGTCTTTATACTTACGACATGAGAAAACTAAACGCTGCCGTCAGCGTGCACATGGATCATGTTTCTGCCGTGCTGGATGTGGATTACTCGCCCACAGGAAAAGAGTTTGTATCCGCCAGCTTTGACAGAACCATTCGCATCTTTCCAAAGGACAAAGGACACAGCAGGTGAGTCTTATCCAATGGTTCTGATAGGGTCTGTTACGAGATGCATTTAATGTATAACTAAGAATAAATAATATGCAAACGTGTAGGACAATATAAATAAAGACTAGTAATATTTTAAGTTATTGAATTGATCACAGTAACACCAAAGTGACTTTAAATGTGATTTCCCGCAAACATCAGGGAGGTGTACCACACCAGACGCATGCAGCATGTCATCTGTGTGAGATGGTCGGCTGACAACAAATACGTCCTGAGTGGCTCAGATGAAATGAACATCCGACTCTGGAAGGCCAATGCCTCTGAGAAGCTTGGAGTGGTGAGAATATTATCCAGTCACGCACAACAATTTTATATGAGTCATACCTGAATTTAAAAGTGTTTCCCAAACTTGACCAGCAAGCACTTAAATTGATTTCACTCACAAATCACTTTCATTAAGTGCCTGTATGGCAGTATAGCAAGGATCTGAAAGCTGGCCAGGAAAAGGCATTATAGTTTTATGTAATTTGTCAAAGCACAGTAAAATGCTTTTGTTACTCTTGTAATAGAATGCCCCAAACTACCTACTGTACTTACTGAATTTTATAATGGGAAGCTAAAAACAATGTCTATTAATGATCATGATTGTTGTTCAGTATTAAAGTGTAAGTTACCCTAATAAGCAATAGTGTAACTATATAACACAGTATACTGGTGTGCGGAGTTTAGCTACTTATAACAAAGGACATTTATATAATAATAAAGCCTGTTTTAAGGAATAATTTACATAAAAAAATTATCTGTCATCATTCATTCACCCTTGTGTGCTTTAAGCCATGTATAAAACTTCTAAGAAGCACAAAAGAATATTTTTTGAGAAATGTCTTAGTGGTTTTCTCGATAAATGTAAATAAATGATGAACGTTTTTTTATTTTTATATATATATAATAATATGTCAAACATATGTCATGGGAAGCAATAAAATGCTATACAATGTGAAATATCGCATTCTAAAGCATAAACGTACATGGAAGCACAGCGTGTAGTTTTGCTGAGACGGAGGTTGGTGCCGCTCCAGGTGAATGGTACTTTTCTCGATCATCTTGTATCTGCTCCAGACAGTCCATCTGATTCCCTCATGCAGTCCAGCCCTGGCAAACTTTTGCCTTCCACTGATCTGGAAGAGAGAGAGATTTATTTTGATCCTTTTCACTTAAAGAGATCAGACACTCAGTGCAGATATCAGCAGTTTGAATCGGCCAATCACTTAAAGCAGGACTAATAATGAAGACATTAAACTATCAAGCACATGAGGGTATTTTATTAACAGAACAGATGCTGAATCAAGACTTTATAAACTGGAGAGTTTTTGGACTTTTACAAGAGACCTGAATTGACAGATTTGAGTTGTTTTTCTATCCGATCTGGTCACACCATATGCTGGTGGGACTAAAGTGACAATTTTCTTATATTATGATGAGGATATAACATGTGTGAGAAATACCTTTGACCCACCAAAATAATATTTTCACAGTTTTATGTTTTGTCATCTAGAACTATAGTTGTTAGTAAAGTGGTTTTTTTAAGTTTAGCATGCACCTTTTTACACCCTCGCTGACCTTTTCATTTAATGTGCTGCTACTGTACTGTTACTGTACGCTAACAAACTTTGTCTAGAATTGAAATCGAGCACAGTTTATAAGAAATAGTTTTTTATTATGGCTGTGAAACTCCCTAAACCTTCTTTGCAATCACATTTTAAGGTATATGGTGTTTTATCTAATGTGTTCTTGTCTCTGACATTATGGGATGTTGGTAAGGAAACAACAGAGTCATATTTGTGCCGAGATTTCTTAAACTTGCAAGAATGCTGTAATGAAATTTGTAAATAAGAATTAACAGGCCTTCCGCCTTTCTCCAGTGCCCTGATGGCATCAGCAGCTATTAGATTGCCTTTAACAAATTGAATTGAGAAAATCATTGCTTTTAATTAGAATAAAAGCCCTCAGAAGGGTGTGGAGCTCTAGCTCGCGGGCCACAGGCATTTTATGACTGCAACAGACAAATGAGGGAGCGTCCATGTGTTTATGAAAAAGAAATAACTGGATTCTTAAGAGCAAGTTGTGCTTTGTTGTACATAATATAGAACATTCATTATACGTTAAGATCAATGTTTTCTTGTTTCTGTCGTACAATAGCAGGGTATCATATCTTGACACAAGTCTCACTCTTTACAGGTGACAGGCCGAGAAAAGACTGCAGCAAACTACAACAAAAAGCTGATAGAGAAATTTCAGCACCACCCGCAGGTGAGGCGCATTGCCCGTCATCGCCACCTGCCCAGAGGAATCCTGAAGCAGAAAAGAGAACAGAGAGAGATGAAAGAAGCCAAACGCAGGAAGTATGTGTCGCTTACAGGAAATGATGTCATACTAACATTGATCCACACATTAAGAAAATTGGTATTTTTGGTATTTGCTTGTCTCTGCATATTAAGTTAAAGTAAAAAAACGTGTTTTTGCATCTAAACATTACTCAATTTTAAGTCTCACTGCTTTTTTTGCTCTTTATCTCTGCTGTACTGAGAACAAGAAAATGAATTCTTGTTTGAGGTCTGATTGTCTTCGTTTCTCACTTTGTGTATTGTTTTTAGGGAACAAAATGTGCGCAAACACAGCAAGCCAGGGTCTGTTCCTGTGGTGTCAGAAAAGAAGAAACATGTGGTGTCTGTTGTGGAATAAAAGATGACTTAAAGATATATCAAAGAAGGGTTTCTGTGCTTCACGCGGATGTGTTTCACAATATTTCATCCTGGTCCTCTCTTTTAATACAGTACCAAGAGATGTTTTGATGTATATGGACTTTCAGCATGGCGTTGCTGTCATGTATACTAAGATTTTAGGTTATTACATGCAAGGTATGCTTGGTGACAAGAATTTTTATATGTACGAACATAAGCATGGATGTTGTAAAAGAACTGTTTGAATGTGATCAATAAAAACATTTTGGGTATAGAATAATCAAACCTCTTTCCATCTGACAACATGACAACATCTGAACAAATTGTTTGTGATTTTTGTTAAGGTAGGTTAATGCTTATCCAATAAAAGATTTATTACTCCAGTGAGAAATAAGCCACTCTTTACTTCTTAAGTCCATAATCCAATCACCTCGATCTGATCTCATTTAAAACTCAACTACAGGCAGCGCATACTGAAGAATCTGAGGGACGGGTGTGGTGTGTTCATTATGTAGCATTATATTTAAAATGTGTCTGAGACAGATGATAGACAGTACCTTAAACCTTATCAATCTGTTGAATAAAGTGGATGTCTGTAGTATTAGTAATGTCTTATGGGCCTAAAAATAACATATTAACATGTTAAATATTTGACATTTATTAATTCATATTACAAAGTCAGTCTATAGAAACTGGTATATGAAGATGTACGTCCGAATGAAAAAGATGATGTTTTATTTATCATTTGCACTATTGTTTTGTTTAAAGTACATAGGCTGTATTATTTTGCGTGTATTATATTAGCGTGTAAAAAGTCGACGCATTATTGGTTTACATTTCTCATTGGCAATCTGCCCTGCTGGGGTTATTTTTAGCATTTAAGTCTGATCCTTTCGGAATGCAAATTCCAGTCCGCTTCTTCACAAAGTTCCTGGACTGTCCGTCAATGAAATTGCGAGTTCTACTATAGCAAAGGTTTTACTGAATATTAATTACGTCACGCTGACGTTGCGCTGACTGCTCCCAATAGCGTATGCGTCTTGTGAATATTAATTTTATGATAATACATTTTTAATGGCTGAGACTTAAAATAATATTTATTTGCATATTTACTGCAAATTGAAAAATTGTAATACTGAAAGAAAAACTTTTGCTTCTATTGTTAAACCATGATAAAACATTACTTATGGTTTTGCTACGGTAACCATAGTATAATTATATTATTTGTAGTAAAAGGGTTGAGTAATAAAGAACGCTTGTTCACGTATATTAAGCCATACGAACGTTGCATTCTTACCTTTCATTGGCTGTTGTCGGCCTCATATGGATATCAACTGCCCACCCTGTTCTATAGTACGATTCGTAAATTCGCCTTCCGGCCGGGCGGCTTCGCTCCGCCCACACTCTTCCAATTGGGATTCTGTGTCGCTGCATCCATTTTTGTGTATTTAAGATATCTTCAGGAATTAACAAAGCTGGAGGAAAGCGAGAGCTGCGGAGGGACTCGACGAGGAAACAAACGAGGTGGATTCGACATATGTGTTATGAAATTGGGAAGAACTTTTCCAGGACGATGACAGCTATGGGTTAGATAGGATTGTACGATGATGGCAAAATAAAAGGCAAGAGACGCTTTCACCTCACCACAGATATCTGGAATAACATTGCGTGGAGGAAATCTGCTATTTCATTCATAGTGCATCGCCCTTTGTCCATTTATGAAGAAGAAGGGAAATCTATGCAGGATTAGATGAATTTCTAAAGCCATTGCTGTTCATTGGACCAGCCATATTCATTGTGCTAGCTATTGCCTAAATAATCTAAACCTGTAAAACCCTTTTATTTAGTCTAAGGGTTAACACATTTTTATTAGTATAATAACCAATTATTTACATCAAAGAAGCTATTTTAGTGTATAACAGCATAATGGTCCCATTGCTTGTCTCAGAGAGGGTACCGTGGCTTTTGCTGGCTTGATTCTTAAGCAAGCAAAGGCCAATGCTCATTGATCAAACAAGGCGTTGTATTCATCACAGAATATGTCTGGTTATTGATCTTCTTCAGCATTAGTCTGTAAAGATGTCTGCTCCAGTCGGGCCCCGCAGCGGGCCTGTCCTGCCGGAGATGCCCGACCTGAGCCACCTCACCGAGGAGGAGAGAAAGATCATCCTTGGTGTCATGGACCGGCAGAAGAAGGAAGACGAAAAGGAGCAGTCCATGCTGAAGTAAGCGCATTATGAATCGTTAATGAAATACCGAATCTGAATGAATAGATCTCGATGTGGTCTGTTGTTAAAGGAAAACTTTAACGAAATGTGGTGTGAATTATTCCTGATTGTGTGGATTATTTTTTCGAATAGACGTATACTGAACGATCAGAGACGCGTGTTGAGCTTTTAGTGGTTATTCTTCTGCGGTGGGAAATAAGGACAATCATGTCTCTGACAGATCTTATATTGAGATCAGGCCTGTTTCACTCTCTTGGCTTCGGATTGTATTGGCAGCGGACGCCATTTTCGCCTTTATTCTAATGCACAATTAATAATAACAGCTTGTAATGTAAGAGCACGTTTTTGCACTTTAATCGATATGAATATCTGATTTTGTTTTGACCTGAGCATTGATGCTGCGGCGCCAGAGGTTTCAGCACCACGGAGCTGTCCACTAAATGCTATAAAAACCCATTGAACGGCGTTCTGAGTGTTCTGAATGGACAACTTAACATTAGTTACACTAACATTTTATATTTCTTCAAAAATATGCTCACATTATGACACATTAAACTGTCTTATA
This sequence comes from Beaufortia kweichowensis, assembly GCA_019155185.1. Lineage (NCBI taxonomy): Eukaryota > Metazoa > Chordata > Actinopteri > Cypriniformes > Gastromyzontidae > Beaufortia > Beaufortia kweichowensis. The sequence continues at coordinate 15,216,903 of CM032800.1, forward strand.
TACAGCAATGTAGATCTACTGTGCTGTATAGTCGAAAAAATTGCTTTATTTAGAATCAAAACGGTTTAATTACTCATCAGTTAAGTTACTTAACGTTTAGTTTACCTAACACTAATAATAAAAATGTAGGGCTTTAGGTTATTATCATTTTTGCAGCTGTTATATTTTTAAATCTTTATGATTATTCTTGTAAGCAGCATTTTAACAAAAAAAAGACAAATACAAATGTCATTATTGTTATAAAATGACATAATGTTCTTAATCTTAATTTTAGAAAGTTGATATCTTTTGGTTACTGAAATCAAGAGACTTTCCATTGTAAAGTTTGATCTTCTATTGTATCATTTTCAAGCCACACTGACCTGTATGTACATAAAAACTATTAGTCCCTGGCTTTATTCAGCAGAGCGATGGCTGTTCTATGTAAACTGTGTAGCACATTTGGCCCCATAATGTGATTTTTTTCCCTGCGAGGGTGTGGAGACAAGGTTGTATTATTAGGTAAATATTAACACTGCAGCATGGAAATAGATCTGATTTCGTGCAATAAGTGAAGTAAACATGAGTCATAAACGTAAAGCTGACTGCCACCTCAATGTGTATGTGTTAGGTGAGTCATGGAACCCCTCCTTTTAAAACACACACTTCCACCATTCATAGTTTGCACACGGTGAACAAGAGAGAGAGAATGAGATAATGTTAGCCCGTCCGTTGGTGACGTCATGAGGGTTGGTTAAAGTCGGTTACCGGCAGTGTGGATGGTGTCACGAGGCCTCTGATCTCTTGTAGAGTAGTGTGCAAACGGCCGGTGTAGAGTTACACAACAACAAAGTGGCTCAGTGGCTCCTGACTGTTACTTATACTGAATAGTGAGTGTGCAGCATTTCCGATAATATTATAATGAGGACCAAAGCGTTTATTAAAAATATACACTTATAACCCAAGCCGTACCCTTTTAAGAAGCATTTTTTAACAAAATAGTCCAAGGTCTTCTTTGTGGCTTTTTGAACAAAGTATCTTTTTACTAAGTAGTCTATTGCGCTTTGTACCTCCATATAAATGTCTCCTGTAATTTCAGCTATGCTTGGAATTAAAAAAAGGGGTTAAATTAGAAAATGGCTAATGTGTGGGCTTTGCACTTGCTGTTATTTGCCATGACATTTAGACTTGGAGGTAGGACTTTTGACTTAAAGCGTGTTTTTATAAGTCTGAAACTGGTTTTGAAAATGGCTGTCCATGCAAAAATCGCCATCACAATGCCAGAGCTGTTGAGTTGGTGTTCTGGTTGGCAGAAGTCAAAAGTGCACAGATGTGGTTCGGGGATCACCTAGAAAAACAACAGCACACCTTCCTTAACAAATCACATGAATCATGCCTACAGAATTAACAATGCAGAATGGGTTTCATAGCAAAGATGTTTTCTGAAAGAATTCTGTGCTTGAAGTTTTGCATCATATGAAGTTTACTCATTAATGTGACAGGCTTTCAATGGATGTGGTCCTGTTGCTCTCCTCTCCTGCTCAGGCTCAGACTTTGTCTGGTCAGTGTGGTGATAAAGAACAAGCAGGTTAATTGGTTGACTGGTCGCTAATGAGATTTGTAGCTCTGGTTGTTTCACCATAAATCTCAGTGTAACCATGGCAGCCGGGGTACAGGATGCTCCTCTTGAAACAGTCACACACATTTATATGCAAACATACATGCACAATAGTGGCCATAAGCCAGCTCAGGGAATCCTGGGAGAGGAAAAAGCCCGGTGTAGGTGTGTTTGCCAGCTTCCTGTCATCTCATTGGATAAGCCACAAAAAACTGAAACAAATCCAAAGAGGGAGAGAGGGAGAGAGAGATTTAACAGCTAAAGGACAGAAAGGGCCAAGGGAGGCGTTTATAGAATATAAAAGAGGCAGAAACAATGAGAGAAGTGTGGGTTTTTAATGCTTTCCCAGTGCAAACTACAATCTTAAAAATAAAGGTGCTTCATGATGCCATTAAGAACCTTTAACATCCAAAGAACCTTTCTGTTTCACAAAAGTGAAAGCTCATTTAACAGAAAGGAACCAAAAATGGTTCTTCTATGGCATCGCTGTGAAGAACCTTTTGAAGCACCTTTTTTTTAGAGTGTAGTTTATTATCTTCTGTTCATTATACTTTTGCAGGATGGCAAAGGAAGACTAGAAAAAGACAATATGGATGTTGTGGGAAGTTGCTAGGGCATTGCTGGATTGTTCTGATCAGTTACTTACTGGTCCAAGTTGCTAGATCTCTATGATATTTTGGTCTATAGATACGTATATTTGTCCATTACAATATATTGTTGCTTGAAAAGATGCACTAGTCTTGTGTTACCGAACCTCTGTCTTGTGTTCTGGCCCACGTTGCAGCTCTTTTTGGCTATAACACTGGTGACTGTCACAAGTTAAACACCGGTTTCATATGTAGGGTTAGAGATTTGCAAGGAACAAAAAGCGCAGTAGTGATACTTGCCTTAGCAAACCCAACTATTTTATTTGCTTATAAGTAGCTTCTGATCAATCGGAGATGCTTTGAAAGTTTGATGCCCTACTGTCAAAGATCTACTTGTAAGTTTCTTGAAGTCTAAAATCCATTACCACAGCAAACCCTCCTTGAATTTGTCTGTGGATGCCACAAGTCTTGATGTGTGAAACACTGTAATCATTGTAGTGCACAAAAACCTGAGATGGGCAGATATACACACACAAGAAGCTTCATGAGTTCCCTTTTTCCCTTTTTCGAGAATGAGTCCACACAAAACACACCAAATGGCTCTGTCATATTCATTAATGTATTCTTCTAATTGACATACAGGATGCTAATGGGTTGATTTGTGAATGTGTTCGTATGAAGCGTTAGACTGATCTTGTTTTCTCGAGCGGCGCTCCGGTGTTCCTCTAAGTTACCTTTGCCCTCTTCTCCTTTCTCGTCTTCAATTCCTGACTCACCTAGCAGAGCACATGCTCTTGTTTCTACCTGCAAACTCTCGTTTTCTCTCTCTCTTCTGATGTAACCAACCCCTCCTCTTCTGCTGGCCACAGAAAAGTGCTGGCTACAGAAACATTTCTCATTCATTTAATAGTGATATACATTTCAGGGCACATTTTCTAAGGTGCCTTTCTGCTGTCTATCACCTTCATAGACAGTTTTCTATCAGCTATTAGCATGGATACTTTGTACAGCATGTTTTCTGTAAGAATAAAATACCTGGACCTGTTGCTGTATATTTCATATAACAGATCATCCAGATATGATACCAGCCTCAATATGGCTCATTATTTGCTTGGATTGCCAAATGATCAAAAATTTGATACCTGGACATCATTTGCTGAATTAAACATGAATGCACTGAGGTCATGTACTGAGATACTGTATTAAATGTTTATTATTGCATATTGAATACTGCTTCATGTATTACGCTTGTATGTTATACTGAATATAACCTAGATGCATGATTTATTCTTCAGCGCTAGATTCAAGTGCAGATTTATCAATTAATTAGTTAAATGACTAAAAAAAGAATAAATGACCTCAAAGCATCATGCTGCGATGCGCAGTGTATGAGTAAGGCAGACGGCAGCCAGTTTCCTGTGCAGCGGAAGCGCCCAGCGTGAGTATAGTACAGAGAGCAGTACGTCATAACGCTGAGCAACCCATCAGTCCTGCCGTATACTGCTGCCATGCTGTTGCATAAGACTGACCCAGCGTGCTGGAGAGAGAACACGCTGATCGCTTTGCAGCATTAAGAGTCCTAAGTGAAATCTTCCACTTGATGTTTTACACTTATTGACATGTAATCCATCTGTGTGTTGTTATTTTATTTCTTTAGCCTTATGTTGTTTCAAACCTGTATGACTTTGATTCTTCCATTAAACACAGTAAAGGGATGACCTGGGGTTTCTTATCTACCAAGGTGAATGAGAAACTCCAAAACTCTTTTCAGTCCCAAACTGAGAAAAAAAATATAATAAAAATAGTGTGGACCACTATTCCACTTTTACGTTTTTATTTATGCAAAGTGATGTGACAAAAAGATCCCGTGATAAACAACTTTGATGATTCAACTCTGATTAATTAATGACTGATGATCAACTTTATAATAGTCTGTTATTTGGGTATTTGAAAGAACTGTGTAGATATTCCAAAACCATACATTTTCAATTTTGGTTGAACTACCTTACCGTTTAAAATGGTCTTTAGCATTTGTAACCAAATGTTCAAAAACATACAGCAATAGGATGCAAGATTTCACGGTAATATATGTTGTGTTTCTCAGTTAAAGCTTCAGTCGTGTCTCTTATCTCAATTGCTACAAAACTCCAGGACTGTAGGATCAACCAGATAGTCGTCGATAAGCAAGAACCATTTACTGTGAGCCATTAGATAGCACAGTCTCGCTGGGAATTATTTTGTATTGATGGCCCTTTGACCACTCAGATGTCGGGCGATAAGGGAGTGCCCTTTTCACACTGTGCTTTAGGTCACATAGGCTGGCTAATACCATCTGACCATTTACAGTTGTACTGGACCATTGTTTCCATTCTCCTTTGTTGGTTTGCTTTACTCCAGCGATTTTTCTTTGTGAATACATCTCATCACTGATGGGAGTATAGAATGAAAGCTGATTGGTGCATATTGGGATGAAAGGAAATCAAAAGGATGCTATTGTAAAGGGTATTGTTTTTGTGTAACCCTCTCTCCCATGAGAGAACGCTTTAATGTAATCAGCAGAACTCTACAGATCTTTATGGGCTTATTCATTGTGCCCTGCTGTGCTTGAGTTTTGACTATTGACTTACACTTTGGTCCACTTTACTGCTTATTCTTGTTTTCATACAGCCATTTGAAAAGAGGTGGTCTGTAAAATAATTTTTTATATTTAGGGGCTAACTGTGTAAAGCAAACCAAATAGTATAATTGGTGAATTCAGAAATGTCATACAGGTGTGGAACAAAGTGCCAATATTTTATTGAACTGTCACTTTAATTAGTCTCCGTTTAATTTGTCTTGTGTCCCACATAAGTGTGTTTCAAACTTAACCGGCTTAAACATTTGACAGGGAAACTATTGTTGAAGCTATACGCAGCCTTTAGACCCCTCCCCCCACAGACACAACAACAGAACAACAGACGTGGTGTGTGTTTTGTCTGTCTATGAGGGAAATTGATCATATATCATGCTAAATGATGTTTATTTTTTAATGTAAAATGAATACAATTTTGTGTGAGGGTTAGGGGATACAATACACAGTATAAAAAGTCTAATGAAAGTCCCAGTAAAACATACAAACCCAACATATGTGTGTTTGACCCAGTACACCTATAAATTGTGAAAACCAGGCTAAAGTCTAAAAATCGAAGATCTGAGATAACAAGCATCAAAGTTTGCTTTCACCTATTGATTTCATTATGACTTCAATCTTTGACATGACCTTACTCAGACAATATTAAAGATATCAATGTTAAATTCACACAGAATATTTGTTTCATTATGTAGGATGGTTTTATGTAGAAAACAGAAAAATCACAAAAAATGACTTATGATTGGTTTTCACAGACTGGGTCACAATTACATTTATAAATTATACACCTATAAACATTGAATTTTGGTTTCTGACAACTGTTTTTAGAACTGGGCTATAATGTACATGGCTTTACAGAGACATTGTGCTTGTTTAGTCCACATCTTGAATTATTAGGCCCTGTTTACACCTGGTATTAAGATGTGTTTCAGTTGATCGGATCACAAGTGGACAACGCTAAACACAGGTGTAAACGAGGTCTCAAAGGTTTTGTGCTTGTCCCCTTTCGACCACTTCCAGTCGGAAATGCATTCGACCGGATTGCTTCTGTAGTGTAGCCGCTTATGTGGTTGAATGGATTTATAAAAGACCACAAGACACAAAAGACTCTCCGCCTGCGGATAATGCGTAAACATTATGCGAAGTGCGCTTGCCAGACAGCATTTAAACTTTGTTGGCTGATCAGAAGATATTAAAGTTTGGTTTAACAAATAAACGTACCAAGCACAATGTTATCCTGCCATTCTAGATTTCTAACACCCACCCGCACAGTGTTCGGTGCGGTCTCTCGTAGCTGCTTTTGGTATGTTTTTCTGTCATCTCTGTTCGCGTTCGTATGTAAATAGCTTGTGCTTGCTTTGTCCATAAGATGAAAAATAAAAAAAAGGCCACACGTTTATCCGCCCATAACACCTTCCCTCGAAGAAATGGTATTTATTCTAAATGGTAATGTGTCTCTCTTGTCCACTTGTGATCCGATCGACCAAAACGCATCTTAATACCCACTGTAAACAAAGTTACATTGGACTGTATTGAACATTGACCCCAGAATGTATTTGGGCTTTCCGGGCACCCTTAAAAATGCCAAAATGTCGCTGCAGTCGACAAAATACCAAACCAAGAGACGTGTGCAAACAAACAATGCTAGAACTTTTTTCAAAACTAAATCTATAACCTCAGGTATGAGCAACAGTAACAATGATGCTTGCCTTAGCTAACACAACTACTAAATAAACATAAACCACCAGTCAGTATTTCTAAGAAATACACATAAATGTACACAAAGGTATGATTAATAAGCACTTAATAGTGTTGTACTGTGTTACCATTGACACGCTCATCAGCTTAAGTGTTTTAGCTTTAGATTCACGTTACAACATCTGCTGACAGTTCCGAAACAACATGCATTTCAGACGTATGGGGCGGAGCTCAATGTGAGGAGGGATTTGAAACTGCCACTCAAAGGTGATCCCGGGTCCAAATGAGATTGCTTTTGATCCAGATGCCGCGGCGGAACTGATGACAGCTGGAATCAAGAGCTTCCCGCTGCTAATCCTCTTTTAAAGAGAAATTTGTTCAGAGGAGGCCATCCTGCTGAATGGTCCTAATGAACAGGTGTCTGCGGCTATAATGGCGTGCCTTGAACCCTGTGCTATTTCGGGCAGCGCTGTGTGAGGGCAAGCCATAAATTTAGCTTCCTTTGGGCTCACGAACAGCTTTCATGCTAGCATGTAGTCAGGCCACACTGTGGCTCTCTCCCAAAACTCTGCAAGCTCCCTACATAGGCAGAATATTGATCCGTCATCTGTACGTGATGGTTTTTCTCACTTGGTAGGTGGCATTATTAGGCAGCATGCATACATTGGCAGACAAAGGCAATCCCAAAACAGCACTCCTGTAATTTACCCCTAACCATACATGTAAAACTGTATTTTTGTGTGTTTATTTAGCAGCACTCTGTGATCTCTCAGGTGGTGCAGTGATGGTTTGTCTTTCTGGCCCAATAAAACTTCTGCCATACTGCAGGGATTTCAAAAACTGAACCTGTTGATGGCAAACATTGACATCTGTAATGAAACAAAACTAAAATCCACAATTCACTTCAGTTTGATGTTCATATTTGAAACAGTTTGAGAAAACAAAGAGTCAACAAGAGTCTCATCTGATTGGTTACAGAAGTCCCACCTTTTCACTCACGCTCGCAAAATCGGGCTATTTCAGGAAAAAGTTATTCCCCACATACGCAACAAGTTATAACAGCTTGCAACAGCTTTATTTAACACATATTCTTTACAGTGAATCTGTTTCACAGTTCGTAACACCACTGTTTTTGCTTGCAAATCGCAGTTTACAGACTCACAAGGCTTTCGGTCACATTTTAGCGCAAAAAAACATGCCAAAAGTATCAGAGCAGAAAAACAGAGGTCAGAAGAATACAGATCATGTTTATTTCATTTTAATTTAAAGTCGCAGTTTTGCAATACATGACTTTACACTTACGAAAGACAGTACAATGGTGAAAATCCTGTCGTCTTAGGCATATAACTTGATTTACACCTTTACAAAACATTTTTTGCGCATGCAAATTTATTTTACGATTGCATTGTCACGTACGATTTCACAAATTTTACTCCGCGCATACAGATCTTTTTGTTGTCATTTTACCTTCATAACCTTTACTGATCTGTCACAGTGCATTATGTGATTGCATTGTTGTGAAGCAATAAGAACAAAGAGTGATCCCTAGACATTAGGTTGAAAATAGGATTGTGGTATAACTGTCTGGGTGAGGGCTGTGCTTTGGAGATGGGAGTGTGGGCACTGCCAGCCCTACTGACCAGCACAGACTGACACACTGGCAGCTGGAATTATAGAGTAATTATGCCTCACGCAGAGATTCAGATCTGTGTTATATAACAGGACTTTCCTTCTCTGTTCACCACTGACACGCTCGCTCAGCACTGTGTGAGACCGCTGTATCTACTGACTTGTGACACACACATGTGAGGTTATATATTTGTAGGGACTTTCTATAGACATAATGACTTTCATACTGTACAAACTGTACATTGTACCCTGTAACCCTCACTTAAACCTTACTGCATTTTTACATTTTCAAAAAAACATAATTTAGTATAATTTATAAGCTGTTTTTCTCAGGGGAACCAAAAACATCCCTACATGCTTGACAAATTACTATTATTACTATCCTTTTGTTTCTAAACTTTGGATGCAGAATTAAAGATGTACCAATCTTCTGGTGGTAAGTAGTTATTGTGTTGCTGCATTCAGATTCATGACATCAAATTCTAATTCTGAATTTAGATTTGTTCTGAAAGGCACGTGTTTCATAGTACAGGAAACTCTTTATTGTTTTCAAAGCTCAAGGAACATTTCATTCCTTATGACACGACCCTTTTAACCACAGTGTTCTGATGATCAAAGCTCTGGGTCATGTTGATCTGAGGTCATGTTTTCTTCATATGCATTATCCGATGTGATGTCATAACCCAGAGATTACCATGACTACCTGACGCAACATCAAGCTGTCCTGATAACGTGGCAGCTGCTGAACACTTGACCTGAGACCGTTTCCAATAATTGTGTCATGTTATTCTGATGAGGCTCGATAAGAAATATTTCTGTCAATGGTGTTGTAAGCTCTGCCAGAGCACCCATTCTTTCTTAAAAAGGAGTGTCTGACTCTGGTAGAAGGGGAAAGTGAGGATTTGTGCTCTGTGTGTTGTGCTTGAGAACTTAATGAGATATGTCTGTACATGGTTTAAGGACTATGTGGGATCTTCTAAGTTTATTAGTGATTGAGGGTTGCAGTCATGCTTCATCTGAAAATGTATGTTAAATGTGTTATTTTAGGTTTTCCTTGCTCACACACAATACAGTACTTAAATATAATTGAACATGATGTCCAAGGGTGAGGATAATGTTTGTTCAACATTTTTCACCATTAGAGGGCAGTGTCATACTGGTGTTTAAAAATGTTTGACAAACAGTACAACATATGTAATTTTTCCATGACCTCACAAACAGGGATAGCCAAACATCACCAAAAAAATATAGCCAAAAAAGTTTTTGTTTGCTGATAATCAGTGTGTTGTTATCCGTTGTCATTTATAGTGTGATATAACAGTGGAGGGAAAACAAATAATATTCTAGTTTCTTTTTCTATTATTCATTTTTGTATTTATTTTTCATTTAGTATTTTTCTATTAATCCCTGATGGAATTCTTAGATTGACACTAGTGTTGAAAGTCCAAACTTTCATGTTTTTAAATATTTGTGTGTTTATAATTATTCTTATCACATTCATATCTGATAAGCAAAATTTTTGTTGATATTATTATGAAAATTGATCATTGTTTTTTTAGGGGTGTAACGATATACCAATGCCACGGTTCAGTTCGGTTCACGGTGTTGGAGCCACAATTCGGTTCAGTTTGGTTCTAATGTATACCAAATTTAATATTGATTTTACATGTAAGTTTGTTTACTTTTGTTTGCATAACCATCAGAAAAATAACATTGACATTAATGGTATGTTCATGAGGTAAAAAGTTTCTCTAGTTCATATAAACACAACACGAACTTTGTATAAATCAGACATTCATGTAAACGCAACACAAATCATCTGTCTGCGTGTATTGTGAGAAATGTGGTGTATGACACCAGCGCTCATACAGCAATCGCGGACGTTTGTTAAACGGAGGTTCAAACTCCCATATCGCATCATTCAATGAAAAATTCATAGAAAAGATGGGTCTTTCCAAAGAAATATTGAGTAAACGTGTGTCAGTATGTATAAATGTCTACAAATGTGCACATTTTTGGAATAAAGTCCTAATTGGTAAAGCACTTTAATCACAAGCACGGGAGAAGACGTGAATGAATACGTTTGTCTCGTGTTACTTTAAGTATATAAGTACCGCGGGACGTGTGTAATATCGTTACACACCCCTATTGTTTTTCACGTTGCCAACATTTTCTTTTCATTTTACGTTTGATTGTGTTAGAATGACATTGTCTTATGTTTTTGTTGCCATTGTGTTTTCTCACAGTTTTGTTTACCTATTTTTTTAGGGTCAAAGAAGATGCAAAATCTCAGTCAGTCCAGTAAGTAACTAAGTCAGACCAACACAAAATCTGCTCGTTTCTGCACTGGCTTTTAAAAGATTAAAACAGGGTCAAATGTTTTGAATGGTATTTTAACCTGAAAATATGAGAATTGACTGTTTAAATTCTTCAAAGTTTGCCAAGATTCTGTGTGGGTCTGCTCTTAGCTAGGTTTGTTAGTGGCGTGTGCGTTTGTTGTGGCTTCCTTTATGATTGTCAGCTGTTTGCCTCTCCTCTCTCTGGTGATTGGTTGCCTGTAGTGTGTCATGGCTTTGGCAGCTTCATCCAGACTGGATGCATCAGTCCTGCTTTCTTTTGCTTGAGTCTGTCAGTTGCAAATGGACGCTGCGTTTCTCTTCCTGCCTGTCTTTCTGTGGGTATACAACTACATCTCAGACTTATAAATGCAAAATTTATTACAAAAATGTGGCTGACCGTGTGTCTTCGGCTCTTGCTCCACTGTTCTTCACTCTTTCTTGACTTTCCCTAGTCTCATAATGTTAAACTTCTCAATTTTGTGTAAAGTCTGATCCATTTTGCAGGTCAAAGCTTGGGTTTGTTTTATATGCAGTTTAAGGAGAGCTTATCTGATGTAGATGATCACACAGTAAATTTGAAGGTGGGAAAAGCAGATCATTGTACACCAGTGTAAAATATCCATAGACAGTTTGAAAATTTCTGTTTATCCCGAAATACTGATTATTTAAAGAATAATCAGAAAAGATTTTGTTCCACAAAATGCCACAGACAAGGTTTCTTAAAGCCTTCAATTATGTCATTTTAGCAACTTTTATCTTAACTTTATAGCTACTCATAGAAGTTGCACAAATCCAACCAATCAGAACGGAGTCTGGAGTCTGCACTACTAGTGTGTACCTGTACCCCTCTGTTTTTCTCTTTGTTCTTGTATTTTTTCATAGCTTTACATGCTCTTCATGTGTGTTTCTCATGAATGTAGCTGCACTGCAGTCGTCATGATGATATTGGCCTGTGTTTGTCGGCTCTTGATGTTCAGGATGTTGAGTTCGGCTGTCTGCTTGTTTATGCAGGTGGTTTCCCTTTAGCGGGATCACTGATCTGGTTAATAATGTTCTCCAGACACAGACAAAGTCGCAAAACCAGCCTCAAACAGATCCTCTAAAGGAGCCAGAGACGTAAGTAAGAGTGAATGGATTTATTGTTGCCTTCAAACCTAAAACTGTTAAATTAGCCTAGCATACCATCAATGTTTTAATCATAAACATTGTTGTCATAATAATTTTTATGTCATTCTTTGTTTAGATTATGAACATTTAAAAAAACATGTAGTAATGTTTTATGATGATATACATGTTTTAATATTGCACATAAGTGCACAAATAAGTGTAAAACAAAATGCAGAGAAGATCAAATAATTGTTGTGTTATGCATGGGTTTATAATGCATGAGAAGTAATGTGTAGGTCTTTAGCTGACCGTGGTGTCGCTCATTAAAGAGTCTGTATCGATGTACTGGCTCATGTTTCTCTGACGTCTCTAACTGCTGTGTCAGATGAGACATTATATTATGGGTTATGCGTCTCCTGGCTGATGGGCTGGAGGTGAGGTGTACTGTGGTCTCCAGCTGTCTGTAATGCTACCTGATCCAGTGCACCTGCCCTGACGGCTGCCAGACCTCTGGAGCTCCACCAGCATTCACATCATCTGCGTATAATCTAGTGTGTGAAGTGTGTGTGCGCTACATACTTTATAAAAGGATATTTGTCGCTGAGTGTTAAACTGTGAATAGTTCACCTAAAATGATTCACTATTGTCATTTCAAACCTGTGTGGCTTGTGTCAGTTTTTCCTCTTGTCACAGGTGTTACACTAAATGATATACCTGTATTTGAGAGGGAGTGCTGGGTCAGACAGTGAGTGCTACTGTATATCCACATGTGCTCAGGTTAAGAATGCAGAGGTCAAGAGGTCACTGTAAGCAGACCTGCTGACCGGGGTGATTTGATCCTGCACGGTCAAAGGTCACGGCTTCAACAGAAATGATGTCTGGTAGAGAGAGGAGCAGTATGTGGGTGCAGGTGACAAAGCCTGAGTTAGGTAAAAGAAGCAATTAGCTCATGTTTGATTTTGATGGGAGGTGGTCCTCCCCCTCGTGTTCAGTTTCTATGGCTATGGTTGATGGACAGGGGACATGCAAAATGTATGTGCGTCATGCAGGCATACAGCTAGCATTTCAGGGTCTGTCCTGAGCCTTTGGCCCCAAGTACTCTCTCTGTAATGAGAGAAAACTACATAAACTGATCTCACTCTTGTTAGATTTGTTATAGTTTTACAGACTAAACGTCCTCAAGCTGAAGTGATTACTCAAAGAAGTTGCTATTTATTACAAAATGTAATTGTTTATCAGTATTGTTATTATTATGCTGTATAATAATAATAATAATAATAATAATAATAATAATAATAATAATAATAATAATAATAATAATAATAATAATAATAATAATAATAATAATAATAATAATAATAGTTATTATTATTATTATTATTGTTGTTGTTTATATTTATTTTAAGTAATGTAAGAAAATATTTATACAGGAGTAGACTGTACTGTCACACTTTCATGAAATTAAAACTAAATTAAATTAACCTTGATCAAATTAAGTTTAAAAATATGTGAATAACTTAATCGTTTACATACGTTAATAATAACTTATTAATAATAAATTAGGACACAAATAAAGAGCTACTTAATGAAAGAAAGAAAGACATTTTGGTATTTTCATAGAAATGTTTGTAGTTTAAACAATGAATAAAACAATATATAATGTTTCAAAGTGAGACTGACCAACTAAAACTGCAAAATTCCCACAAAAATTTAAAAAACTTGCTTTTAGGTTATATGATTAGGAAACGTGCTTGTTTAGTTTAAAAGAAATTAACAGCAAGAAAAGTGAAATTAAGGAAACACCTGTAAATTGTATGCCGAATAAAACAATATTTACAACAGAACATGTTTTAGGGTATGTATTATTATAAAATGTATAGTAGTCAAGTTGTATGCAAGGTGCATATCAATGTCTTCTTCAACCAGTGGTCTGCAATTTGGGATGGGACTGCTGGTTTATTGTCACCTAATGTTTAAATTTGCTGCGTTTTGATTGGTTATGTTCTGTTCTCCACAGGAAATTGCACCAGCAATTTGAGAGTTATAAGGAGCAGGTGAAGAAGATGGGGGATGAAGCACAGACCAGCCAGGAACAGAAGGCTGACGCCCCCACCTGCGGAATCTGCCATAAAACCAAGTTTGCCGACGGCTGCGGCCACCTCTGTTCTTATTGCCAAACCAAGTTCTGTGCGCGCTGTGGGGGAAGAGTTTCACTACGCTCCAACAAGGTACAGACAAAATGTAACAGCCCACAGACTGCATTCATGTGCAATATATACTGCACTGTAATATAAATACTGTATGATCTGAATCTATGATCTGCTCCTATCTAAGGGTTGTGTAGTTACCATAATGACCACAAGAGGATGATATTCCCACTGTTTTTATCACAGAAGTGTTATGGGCCGGTGTGATGGATGTGTCAGCCCACAAACAGCTTATCTAACCTCCTGATGTTTCTTTCCTAGTGCAGTCTGGCTGCTGTTAAATGACTTTACTCTTACACGACTCTATGTGTGTCTGAATGTTACTCACAGTTCTTCTGTCTTTGTCTTTTCTTGTCTTGTCTTTCTCTTTGGCTTTTCTTCACTGTGGAATTGCAACAGGATGATAAAATGGTTAGCATCATTTTCCTATGTTTTGATATTTAGCTGCATCCTGTCTTAAGATAAGTGCACACCACCTTTAAAGGTGCTGTAAGTGACCTAGACAACGAAATAAAACATTTATTGCATCATTATCCTAACCACTAAAGTAACAGTAAAATTAAATACAATGTTTCAGCATATTTTCATTTTTTTTAACAATTTAAAAAAATACATATATTGTTTCATATACATAATGCTTTTCTCATAGTGTGTTTTAACTTTTTAATATTCTTTGTGTAAAACAAAATGGCAAAAATCACTTACAGCACCAAGTAACTTAATAAGAAATGGCTGGAATATTGCTTAATGTGGAAAGTTTGATGAACACATGATGAAATTGATTGTTATCTGCTTTAAGAGGTGCACAAGCAGTGTTATGGGTTATGAACAACCACCTTTCTGATCACCTTATTGTGTTTTACATAGAGAAAAAACACTTTTCACAACCATACATCATTAGAATCTGAAGATTTACAATAGAAACTAGAAACTAGTTTGAGTACAAACTTTATGTTGGCTTGAGAATGCATAGTATAAAAGTTAAAGTTTAAAAAGCTGATTTTTTTTAATGAATTTGAGACTGTAGTAGTTTTTAATGCTTAAAGTTTGAAGGTTTTGTGGTCAAAAGATGGAAAATTTCATTGAGATATCATAATCTCTTTTTCCAGTGAGACCTGTTTTGACATTATTTAGTATAATGTCAACATGTTTAGCATGTTGCTTAAATTCTGCTAACATGTTTCAATATGATGTTAGTATGATGGTAACATGATTTAACATGATGTTCGTTCAATGCTAACATGATTTAGCATAATGGTAACATGATTTAGCATAATGCTAACATGATTTAACATGATGTTTGTTCAATGCTAACATGATTTAGCATGATGTTAACATGATTTTATACGAAGCTAGAATTATTTAACATAATGTTAACATGGTTAAGCATGATGCTAGCAAGAAGCTAACTTGATTTAATATGATTTTAACATAATGTTACCAAGATATAACATGAAAATACCATGATTTTACATGATGTTAGCATTATTTAGCATGAAGCTAACATGATTTTACATGATTGTACATGATGTTAGCATGATTGTATATGATGTTAGCATTATTTAGCATAAAGCTAACATGATTTTACATGATTGTACATGATGTTAGCATTATTTATCATGAAGCTAACATGATAGGATGAAGAAGCTAGGATGTTTTAACGTAAAGCTAGCATGATTTGGCATGAAGCTAACATGAGCCGTGTTTCCACCATTGAGCCGAAAGCGTGCGTGCTAGTGCGTGCCAGGGCCAGTTGCGTTTCCACTGTCACTTCCAGTTCTTCATCGTGCCCAGCCGGGGCTTCATTAGGGCCAACGGCCAGGGTTTTTTGACCCGCCGAATACCTTTGTCCAAAGCGGGTCAGCTGGGATTTGTGGAGTGGTTAGAGCCAAAGTCATAGATTGTCTGGATTTTTGCCAAGATGCACGTTTTGCTTTTTGAAGTCAAGCAAATAACTGCACATTAAACTGTTTAAGTGATTAAATGGTGAATCACCTGCACTGATGTAAACTGTTCATGTATATATGTAAATAAATAAATATTTTGTTACGGAGGCTTTTGTGCAGTTATAAATATAAAAAATATTTAAAAATATTAAAAAGGTTTTTATTGATCATCCGATAGTAACCCTTTTTTAAGAACCCAGTTTTTAAGATGCAAATACAGTACTATTTAAATATACAAGACAGTTACATGTTTTGTTGTAAATATTGTTTTTAATAATGATAACACTCTGATATAAAGATAATCCATCTGAGCCTTTTTTAATGGCAGTAAATGGGATCGGTTGCTAGGATGCTCTAAATGGTTGCTAGGGCATGGCTTGATTTCTTGATGATTCTGTGAGACCGATTGTCTGAGTAAAATGAGCACGTATCCTTGTCTCAATGACATTGTGATGCAAAGATATCCATGTGGGCCTTTTTATAAGGCAGTCTATGGGCCATTGTAAGCCTATGGGATATTTCGGGCATCTCTTACGGCCCAGGTGTACAACTTACACCCTATTGTGAGGTATGCTCTTACAGAGCCTGCCAGCCAAATGTGCTAACACACTTCATCAAGCCAACATAATGATATATTGATTTTGTACATGGCAGAACCCACAGCAAAGGTAACACAAATGAAATGGAAAAACAACACGCCTTTAATATCTCAAATATTTCACCTAGACAGTAATGAAATTCAGCAAACAGTGTCACGTGAAGTCTGACATTGTTATGAGTTTAACCCATGTGTGGTGACCCATTGAGCGTCAAGATGAGTTAAAGGCCCAGTTTGTGTGATTGAGATGTGTTTGTAGCAGGTTTGCTGTAACTCAGGACCAGTTCCAATGTGTGATAGATAACACTCCAGATGAACTTACTGCATCCCCATCTGTGCTTAGGGGAACCCGAGACCTCTTCTATTGTCATTCTGCACAAAGAGCTGCTTTACACTGGGTCATTACAGTTTTACTACACTGCACTCATGCAGCCAGAATAACATCAAATACTGTAACATGTGCACATACAGGCACACTCATACAGCCTGAATAACAGAAAATAACACAAGGTGCACAGATGTGTTTGAGCTCTGTCTAGAGAATTGTTTTTGCTCATTAAAGGCTGTAGATGTGTCAACGTCATCTCAGGTGTTTCTTCTTGTGAAACTCGTTTTTCTTTTTATATTTGCTTATCTTGAGGTCTCTGACCTTTGAATGCACAGTAATCAAATCTTGAGACACTGTTGAGATCTCTGTACCTGAAAGTTAAATCCTTTTCATAGGAGAATCTGAGACATCAGATTCTTGAGCAGGAGACCTCAGCTGGTCCTTATTGAAACTCACTGTCTAGGAGAAATATTTAAGACACTAAAAAGATCTCAGTTATGATTCAGTTGTGTTTTTTTCCTGTGGCAACTCCATCAGGAGTATATTTGTTTGTGTTTTAGTAAAGTCGCTTTGAGGCAAGCCAGTTCACTCTGTGATTTCCCCATTAAGAATGGTTTATTTGGTTATAGTCTGCAGCATTGATAATCTGATTTATGTTTGTGTGTTTGTTGTGTCTGGCCTCTGTGGGATATGGTTCAGTGTTGTCTGCTTTAATTGTCAGGTCTGTTGTGTTTCACTGGTTGTGGAGCTTTGATCCGGTTGCAGCCCTAAAGATAGAATTGCTGGACGATTCTCACTGACTGGATTTTGTTTCTGCTCTCCCTGCGGTTTACACGATTAACGTTTAAATAGACTCAGCACTTATTGGGATTCTAACCTCTCTAGGTATCTTTTAGTGCATATTTGGTCAGTCTGAGAAAGCATTCAGACATTGCCTCATGTTTGTCATCAGAGCCCCACTCAGGCGTGCTATCATATTCCCGTGTGTGATGTCCGACAGATCCCCTCACTGTAAATATTGATGCCGTCTCAGACGACTAGATCTCTTTCACCACAACTGTCTGTGTTTAAGCTAGAGTAGAAAATGCTGGAAAAGAGCAGATTTGACCTAACGGATCTAAAGTTTTTCAGTTGGCTCAGTTCAGGTATCCTAAATGTTGTGGCAACAGTCTTTTTACCAGACAAAAATGTACAAAACTTTCTTCGAACGGTCTGAAACATTGAGATACAAGAAATCGCTAGAAACTTTTAAGTTGGAGATGAATGAATTTTTTTTACAGTGTTGAATAAAAACTGTAATTTTGCATAAAAAATATGGGACCACGTTATTTTTTTTCTACAAAGAAACAGTTCACTTAAAATGAAAAAGAAATTTCTTGCCTTCATGTTGGTCTAAACCTGTATGCTATTGTTTTGCCTGTAGAATGTCAAAAATTGATTTTTAAGATCACATCGCTTTTTTGCATACAACAACAGATCGTAGTGACTAGTTCTGAAGTTTTGAAGAAAACACCATAGCAATTTCCATTTTTATGCTGACTATAATAATGGCGTTGATTATAATAATGGTAATATATAGTTATAAGTTATTTTAAAAGGTATTTTATCTTCATCACTATGAACATGACTACAGAGAGAGAAAAAAAGAGAGTATGTGGGTAATGAATCAGATTCAGCCTGCTGGAGCTGTGAGTTCACATGCATCGGTAATGAGAGCCGTGTTAGTGATGCTCTGGTGACAAAAACATGATTACGTGCCGTTCAGAACAGTCTGGCTAATCTTCCTGCACAAGCAGTTGCTTTTATTTCTCTCTGTAAGCTTGGTTCGATCTCTGGATTATGACGTCTTTTTAAACCAAAATTTTAAACGCAATTTCCAATACATAAGGAGGATTTGATCCCCATCTCTCCTTGGATTAAAATACGTGTGGAGTTGTCTGCGGTGCTGAAGTTTGATTACAGTTGTTTTTTCCTGGTATGACTGAACAATATACATCCAACATGGGTAAGCTGGCAATAATAACAACCATTAAGCTTTAATTGTGTTTTGGGATTCAGACAAGCTGCATATTTGATTTGATTTACTTTGTTGCAAAGTGGATTTTTCCTATATACAGCTTCGTTTTTAAAGGCATTGGATTGTAATTGGTAATTTGGTCAGAATTCCAACTAAAAATAGAGAAGGTGCTAGACAGTTACATGGCAGTGGATATGCAGAGATACATATGTTCTTTTTCTCAACCTGTCTATTTTTGATTCTGTCGCTGTATAATTAACACATTGTTTAACAGGTCTTTTTTAGCAAATGTATGAATATGCATCCATGCTATTAAGAGCTGCCAGGCTCTAAATATAGAAGCTTATTTAATATTCATGATGCACCTGCAGGCAGTCTTCTAGCTGGTGAATGATAACTCCCCTCTTATCATCAACTTCTTCAGGTTTATCCAACATTTATAAAATATTCAGTGCTCCAGGACAGTCACTCCGGCCATGTTGAATACAGTAATAAACAATGTCTATATAATAACAATGTCTAAAGTACTTCACATATGTATTGTGTAATGTTGTCAAATATGAAATTAGATGGTTATTAGTTGATGTATGTTAACACTGAGTTTATCTTTTCTCCTCTGGGAAAACAAACTAAAAATATTGATGACTCATCTTGCCCTCACAGGCACATCCAAAGTTTGGTCTTGAATAATAATGTGTCCTCCCTCAATACCATTAGCTTCAGACTAGCAATAACAGTTAGCAAATTATGGTTCATGGCTGTGATGTTGCCTAACTTTATTGTATATGACTTTTAATTCTATTAAGACTTTTAATTCTGTATTTTTCTATCTTAATGTCTGAATACCTTTCTTACCTTTTGAGAAGTAAGCATGCAGTCATTTAACATTATGATGCCTTGGAATCTGTCTGAAATAATTTTTCTTAAGATGTGCTTTGCACAAAAATGTTAAGTCTGCTGTTTTCTATTTCAAACAAAACCCTGATATTTGATTTAATTTAGACAACATAAGAAAAATTATTATGAAAACATGCCCAGGTCACATATCACTCCTACATCAAATAAAATAAGTAATTCAATTAATAGAATTTATATTTTGCTTAAAGAAAATTTTGTTGTTTACAGTAACAGTAAAAACTCTCATACATTAAATAAAAATGTAAATAAGCATATGTCAAAACAAATACTGTCATAATGTAAACATTTTTTGCATAAGAATTGGTCAGGAAAAATATGCTTAATTATCATAGAAATTATGCACAGCGCCAAAAACTATTATTGTCTTAAAAATATGCTTCATTTTCCTTATAAAAAACATTGCTTCTTATGAAATTTTGCTGTTAAATATGATCTGGACATGTACTTGTCAGGCTTTGTGAAATACATTCATAAAGATCCTCTGCTATCCGATACCAATGAAGGTTCACTCAACACTTTATCAATTTTTCACTACATGGTTTAGCCTTCGCTGTGTTGAGTCTGCGTCACAACCGCTGACAGTAAAATTTCTTATCAAAATCCATTTGAAAGATGTGATCTTTATTGTATGATTGTGTAGCACATACACAGCTTTCTGTAGAATGATAAAGATTACAGTACATGTTGACTTGTTTTGTGTATGGGTCGATACTTTCTTTTGGGTATTATTATAAAAACGATGATGCTTAATCGTTGCCAAAATAGAAAGAGCATTTTATTCTGAAAAAGTGTGGATGTGTATGTTGCTAGGCAAAACTTAATCTATAACATAAATGTAGGGAGACCCATGGATATTACCAGTAAAAAAAAACCTTTACCAATGGAGAAACATTTAAAATAATGTTTTGGAAACTTTTTAAAAGGTTTAAGGTTTAATCCCTTATTAAGTGTTGTTAGATTTTCAGTTTAAAATATCAAACAAGTTTTCCTTCCTCATATCCTCTGATCATAGACATAGACTGTGTCCATCTTACACTACTGTACATGATTCTCTGTGATATCTGTCAAGTCCAACTCTAAAACAAGATACAGTACAAGACAAAAATACTGATTTAGAAGATGATGTTTTGCCTTATAGCTGAGCTAGATAAACTTGATGGTTAGTGTCCACAGAGGAAAAAGTTGTTAGAAGACGTGTGAGTCGTGACAGATGTTTTTCTTAACTGTTTGTCGAGCTGTGATTTGATTGGTTCATATGGCAGTTGCTAAGGTGCTTTAATGCATTGCTGTTCAGATACAAGTGGTGTCGTGCACAAATGCTATATGGATGCCTAAACCAAAGGGTGATCTTTTGTTTTAAAGTTTTTTTTCTGTGTGTGGCCCATCATTGCAGTATGTGGCATTATGTTTTCAGATTGTATGGATGAAAGTGTCTTTGTGTATGTGTGTGTCGGTTCAAAGCATGTTTAATTATCGCTGCCATGCTGAATGGGGGCATGGATGCCAACCGGCTGCTAAGTGCATTTCTGCAGGGTAAATAGCAAGGTCAGGCTGACATGCCCTTTGTGTTGGCGGGACTGAACTGTCAAGAGAGGTACGGACTGCGGTAATAAATGCAGGAGATGTGGAGGTTATGAAGGTAAAATTAGACCCGTGGGACAAAATCAGATGACCCTGCCATGACCTCTGGATTGAGGAAGTTATTGTTTTAGTGTGAGTGGTGTGTAATTAAACTCACAGTTATAATGCAGAGGTGTTGTGGGTGGTTTCCAGGGTGTTGCTATGGATTGCTATGGATTGCTACAGAGTGCGATGGTTCACTTTTCAATATTTGTGATATTCTGATCGCTTTTTGTCGTTTATTGTAGGGGTTACTGTAGTTAGTTAACCTAATAATGACTCATCTGCCTTAATCAGTTCTTTCAGTTTCACATTAAAAGTTCATCATTAGCACCATCATCACTGTTTGTTGTGGGACTTGTATATGAGGCTTGCACAAAGCTCCAATATTTACATTTAAATTATTCATTCCACTCATTCAGGTTATGGCTTTATTTCTCTTACATATAGATTCTGTGTCCTGATGTCTGTTCTCTCTCTCAGGTTATGTGGGTTTGCAACCTGTGCCGAAAACAACAAGAGATCCTCACCAAGTCCGGGGCCTGGTTTTACAGTGGGGGTCCAGGGGCCACCCTGCCCTCGGGTACGAGTGAACCCCGCCGTCGCCACGAAGAGGCTCCTCAAGAGAAGAAGGCCAAACTGCAGGAAGCCCCCCATTTGTACCAGGGGCTGCCAGGGGACCGCACCAGAGCCCCAGGACTCCCACGTCAAGCGTCCCTTAACAACGACACTCTGAGCAACAGGCGAGTACCCCCATGATATTTATGCGTCCGATGCTTCTCGATGGGAAAGTAAAACATAAACTCTGTTTGTATCAAGGTGTCTGTAATGCTGCTTCTGAAACTACTATTGAAAAGGATGGTTCACCCATTTATTCACCCTCATGTCATTTTAAACCAGTATGTGACTTTATTTCTTTTGCAAAACACAAAAGAAGATATTTTGAAGAATGTTGGTAACCAAACAGCATTGACTTCCCATTGACTTCTATTGTATGGACACAAAACCATTTTCTCATCTTCTTTTGTGTTACACTGAAGAATGAGTCATATACAGGTTTTGAGTGACATAAGGGTGAATAAATGATGTCATAATATTTTTTGGGGTGAACTAACCCTTGAATATATTTGTCTTAATTAAAGCTTAAAGGAACAGTTTACCCCAACATGAAAAGAATCGGGAAATGAAGTTGAAACAACAACAGCTGTACAGTAACACATGCTGCATTTGTTCAGGTTCCGTCTGTTGAGTCTTCTACCATTGCTAATGTGAAACAGAACAGCTTGAACAGGTAAACAACAATCAGTGATTTATGATCAAACCTGCTCTTGAACAAATGCAGGCAGTCATGACACATTGATCAAGCATTACACCCGTAATCTGCAGGGACATGCTAATTCACAGTGGGGTGGGTGTGATTCCATTTTGCACCACGAGGTGGTGGTGACTTGGCATCAAATTCTTTTCTTCGTTTGTGAGATATCTCTATCAGCTTCACTGTTCAGGGGTCGGAGGTCAGTCCTGGCGAGATGTCCCTGTAGAAACAGATGTCCGCTCCCTTTGTTTGTGACGTCCTCGAGTTCTTGGTTTTGATTTTCCATTCCTGAATACCTGGGGGGTAATGCTGGGCCATGTGCCACGGAATGAGCATTATCTCACCTGCCGTTACAGTGTGTTTGTGAATATGTTTGTATTGACCACTATTGGACAAACCCTTAAAACTGAATGTTATGCTCTATATATAATCTGTGGACATGCCAGGAACATAAAACGTTTGTTAGTTTATATACAGTTCTTTTACGTATTTTCTCCAATACCATGTCAAGTTAAAAGTTTACATTTACAGTAATTCAACAACTTAAATTGCATCCAACACGTACAGTTTATGAGTTTTTTTATTGTACAGTTATTGTGTATTGAGTTATATAGTAATGCATTTGTCTCCTAATATTTGTAAGTCGCTTGGATAAAAGCGTCAGCTAAATGCCTAAATGTAAATGTAAATTTGGGTTTTTACTTGTCTCTGGCCTTTTTACATGGCAGATGTCCATGCAAGGCTCAGGACAGCAGGTGAGATCTACAGTAAGCTGCTCTCATAAATGCATCCTGACGTTTTCTTTAGAAGCATACAAAAGATGACTAACATCTAAAAACCCTGTTTTAATTTATTAGATCGGTTCATATCTCCTGTTCTGTCACAAAACGCGTAAACGCTCATTTGCACATTCTGTCTGGCTCGATGTGTTACCCCCAAAAGGTTAGATTTTGAAAATGTGTCTGCCATATGGCAGTGTCTGATTTGTTCAGTGTTGCATAACAGCGAATGTTATATTTCTATACTGGGAAATATTTAAATGCAAGCAGGCGATCTTAGGGTTTTTGTCATACAGGGAATTGTCGGTCTCCGCAGCTTTGATATTACAAAGTAGCAGATTTTGTAGAAGGTAGAAGGTATTTCGTTCAATCTGTCATAATTTACTCACTATAAATCTAGCTGTGTGATGACACACAGTATCGGGTCTTGTCGCAAGTGTTGAATGCAGCATGTCTTGTTTTGTTTTTTTAACTGAATTTACTGTCTGTTCCTCTCACAAAGCAAGAAAAATTTAATTTATAGTTAGACTGTCCCTTTAAAGCTGGAGGTTATAGTGATGACAGGGGGTGTTTTCAGGTTAACCGCTGCCACACTGGATAAGAGCGGCCCGAGCATTCAGCGGAAGAATGTGTTAAACAGTTTGATGCCCAGGAATAGAGCTCAGGATATCACTGAAAAGCACTTTCATTAATCTTGAAGAATGTTTAAATTAACTCTGATTCTCCTTTCCTGAAAATCTGCTGACAGACTATTTATATCCTGAAATAATGTGAGAAGAGCCTAATTTGTCTTGGTCTCCGAGGTGCCGTTGCAGCGGGAGCTCAGACGCGGCGCGATTGTGGGTGAAACTGCTGGATGAAACAATAATAATTACACTGGGATTTAAATTTAATTACAGCTGTAATGTTTCTACGGATTTCATCTCCTCCCCATCATCTATAAAATCCATTAGTGTTTTTTTATTGGAGTTAGATGCGATGTGATGGCTAGGTTGCTCGGCAGACAACTTTCGATTGTTTTAGGGCTGAAATGAGTTTGACAGAATGTAAGGGCTGGGTGCTGATCTTGTTTTTCACTGTATAACACTGCAGTATTGACAGAGCAAGCCATATTGTCTTGTTTGTTATAGCTATCATCACTAGTGTCATGACGTCACCAGGTTTATCTTGGGCTGGTGCTACTACAGTACGCTCCTTTTAAAAAGCTGATGTTGTGATATGGAGGTTTTGTCTGGAGACAGTTATTAGGAGAATGAAAGATGCACCTGCAGGAATTCAGTATCAGCATTCTGATCTCACATCTGCTTGATTTTTAGCAATTGAAAGAAAAAATCTAAAAACTTTAGGTTTTTTAGGTCTCACATGCTCAGCTCATCTGTCTGTCCATTCATTCTTTCATTTTGTTGACTTTATTATTTACAGTTTTTGTACTTGCAGTACTTGGGCAATGCAGTGTTATGGACAAGTAATTTGTAAGAAATATAAATTCTCACAAATTGTATATTACCAATATATTGAACCATCTGTTCAATATAGCACTTTTAATAAAATTCAGACATCAGTGAAATATTAGTCTATGCACATGAAAATATACATGTGTTATAAATGTGACAAAAAAAGATTTCTGTGAATCAAAATACACAAACCAGAAGCTATAATAACCAACAAATGGAGAAGTAATGACTCTGTAAAAGAACATAAAATTGTTTTTTAATTTTCATGTGCTCATTTATGAGAAATATGGACTGTTATGGATGTGAAAATTATGAAACAGCACTTTACTTGCTAAAAATCATGCTTAAACATAACTTAACATAACTTAACTTTGAGTATATTGAAAACCTTTGGTAAAAACTTATCTTTAGTGGTTGACATTTGCATAACATTTATAAAGCTAAAATTGTGCCATATGTATTGTCCGTAATATTTTACTTTAAACAGAGAAAGTATAAAAAGAATAAATACTATATTACTATATTATAACAAGCCTATATTATGTTGTAAACCCTACATAGATAATTAGTACATAATGTAATGTAATATAATATATAACCCAAAGTCTTAATAATTTGCAGTCAGTATGAACTGGTATTAATAGAAACATGCAGGTCTGTTTTTTACACTAATGGATTTAGCATGTTTCTAATTATAGATGTATCTAAGCAGAGCGCTGGTGTCTTTTGAGACTTTGTAAGATTTTTGGGTCATGCTGCGTGTTGAAAAGCTTTCCGTCGCGTCCTCAGGGCAGTGCGCTCCACACGAGAGTGGTTCCGTTCCCACAGATCTCTATTCACGCACGCATAGTGCATCTCTCCACAGAAATCCCTCCCCCCAACCCCACACCACATGCGCCGTTAGAGGAGGTGTAGTGCTTCTCTGTTCTTCCCGATGGCTGTTAGATCGGATTCCTGACAGCAGCATCTCCTACGCGCCTGGATGTTTATCGCCAATAGATGCGGGTGATCGCGGCGCGTCGTGTTTTAGGATGCGTCGGGGAGCATCTGAAGCGTTCTCTCGTAAGTTCGGTTCTCAATGACCGTGGGAGCCAGTGTCGGTCTGTTCTGATCGCCCGAGCGCACTTCTCATCCGGATCAGAAGACATCGGCAACTTGAATGGTGTTTATGTTGCGCTGGAGATGCTGCGCGTCCGGAGCGAGGCGCGCCGGTGGAGTTTCGCTTGAACGGAAGAGGGAATATACGCAGGGTAACGGTGAGGGAAAATGCAGTTTGAGACATTGCGTCAGTTCTGTAGCTCGGTTTTATCGCATTTCAATGGGGCATTCACGTCGCCGCAGAATATCCTGCAGACGGAGCTGCTGGAGCAGGCGCTCGGCACTATCGGGTGAGTTTATAACGCTGCACAAGTCACTCGATTTGCGTTTAATGAAGAAGATAGTGACGCGTAGATGTAAAAATCAGCTGTATTGTGACTTTGCTCCTGTGTGAATCAAATGCCGCATCCGTTGTCATGACACTCAGCACGCTTGTGCGTTAGAGCATCACATAACAGCACACTGTCTTTGCAGTACATACGCTAGCAAGAAAGCACCAATCACAATTCAGTATACACATGATGCAGTTTAAAAGACCAATCACTAATCAGTATATAAATAAAGCAATAAAAACGACCAAACATAATTATGCAAATATATAATTACTTGGTTACGCTTTAAAAATAATTGTTAACAATAACTTTTAACAAGAATCTTTTTTAAAACAATTGACTGAAATTGCATAGTTAATTAAACAATTGTTACACAATATTTTATTAAAGAATAATCATATTTTAATCAGAATCATAGTTTTCTGTTTTCAGATACTGTTAGTAATTTATGAATTTATATTTATATTGTATAAAAATTTATATTGTATAAAAGATGTGCTTATGTAATTAAACAATTTGTGTATGTCTTTTATCACAGGGGTGAGATATTGTCCTCCCAAGTTTTCAAAGCAACTCAAAACTAGATTTCTCTATTAAGTCACTTCTCTGTTCCAATCTTGAATTTCATTTCAGCTCATAACATTTTAACATTTTTGTGAATGTGAAGAAGTGGCGAATTTGCGTGAATTTTTTAAGATTTCATTTGTCTGTTGTTGTACAACCTGCTTTCACCCCAGTGACGGTTGATGACAGGAATTCTTTTGAAAAACTGTACGGTACGCATTGTACGATTTTATAAAAAGCGCCTGCTCATAAAATATGTTTTTTTTCTTAGATCAGGTTTTCTTAGATCAATTGTTTTTACTTGACCATGGTCCTCTAGCTACCTGCACTTCAGTGTTTATGTAAAAAGCACTTCATTCATGTCTGTTAATAAATGTGATAAAACTGTAAGTAATTTTTTTCTAGCATTAGGGCTAGTGAACAGACACAGGACACGCTGTGCTAGTTTGTGTTATGGTTAAGTAGACACATGGTCCATTACATCACGATTCAGCTGGTTGTAAGAGAGTTTTGCAGGTTCTCTAGCCAAGCACCAGCTCTATCATGACCATCCGCATCATTTCTGTAGACAAGGTGAACCTCACTGTAAATATCTTTCCAAAAGCATAGAGATGCATGAGTCCTTTGAACTGAATAATGTGTTTTATGCAGTTTAAACTGGAAGCCACCCATCTTCTCACTCCAGGGATGTACAGCACAAACCCGTTCCTCTCCCAGCACAAATACACACTCAGCAAATCGGCACGCTACACTTCTCTCGCACCAGGGGCTCAGTGCAAGCATCACTTGTTCTTTGCTTTTGCTCATTTTCACATGCCTTTTGAAGCCTGTACTGTGGTGGATTGGAGGAGGCGAGGTATAGCTGCCAACTTCTGTTGTTTGTAGAATTGCACTGTCTGCATTTTAGAGAATTATCAAACTGAGGCGATGATGAAGTCTCATTTAACATCCAATAGGCTCTTGATGGTAAAAGTTGGAAAATGGACTTTTGGGCCTTAAAAGAATAGGTCATGCAGAAATTATTTTGTTTTCATATTTTTACCATCATGCCATTCCAAAACTTCATATCCTATATCGTTATGTTCATATTGTTTCTTCCATAAAAAGTCAGAGCAGTTTTTTTGTATAGAGTAAAATTAGTAAGTTAAAATGCCAAAGACATATGCTCTTCACACAGAACTGTTGTATAGCTTCAAATGATTTAAATTATGTGGCTCACTGATGCTTTAGTCAAATGAAATGTTTATACAAATGATAAACATTTGTATGATAAACTGGTGTGCACCATTATGTTCTTTTAGGTGGAATGATGTGTGTGTACAGTAACATACTTATTCTGCACCGCAAAACATATATTTCTCACAAAGGCACCATGAGACGAGCTACGTTGTTGTTTTAATCGCATTGTGCTCCCTGTCTGTGTGATTCATAAACACAAGTTTATTATGCACAGTACAATCATAAAGATCGCTTCTAGAATCTCTCCTGTTTTGTTGTGTTACAAAAATCATCAGAGCTGGTGCTGTGTGCGTAAAGCTCCGCCCTCTTCTGACGAGCAGCTCATTTGCATTTTATGGGGCACACACAGAAACAGCGCGTTTTTTTTATGCACTTAAAACGGCAGCTTTAAGAAGTTATCTGTGGGGAATTTTGAGCTAAAACCTAACATACACACTCTGGGGTCATCAGAGACTTATTTTACATCTTTTAAAAAGGGGCATAATAGGTCACCTTTAAGGGATAAAGTCACTTAAAGGGGTCATATGACGGTTCTAAAAAGCACATTATTTTGTGTATTTGGTTTAATGCTATGTATTTATGCAGTTTTAGGTAAAAAAAGTCATTATTTAACACATACCATGGCGTGGCAGAGCCTTAAGGTTATTCTCTTTGCGTTTGAGACTTTCAGCTTTGTAACTCTGCAGATCTTATACATGCACAAACAGCTATGTAACACACTAAAGAAAAAGAAAATAAGAAATTGCATCATGTGACCCTTCTTTAAATTTGTTAATTCTGTTCATTCAAGACAATATATTTTAGATATTTCTACCGAAAAAGTAAGAAATTCATTTTTGCAGTGTGTATACAGTATTATGGTAATTTATTTTTACTGATCTATTTTTAATTTTGTGGTGAAACTGAGACATGTTTTCATTAAAGATCTATTAATACTTTAACAACTTTATTGTATTTTGACAACTATTACCCAGTATGATAATGTGCAGGCAGGGGCGTAGCAAGCTTTTCAAAAGTGCGGGGGAGGGATGTGGTTTGTTTTTTAACAATCAAAACGATGAATACAATGACAGAAGGGTACAAAAGGTATAACATACAAGATATAAAAAGCTTCCCATTTAAATGAGTGATACTAGAAAAGTATAAAAACACACTCGGAACACACAGAAAATAAGTCAAAACTCTGTTGTGAAAATACACAACAGTAGACTTGCTAAAGAATCAGAAATACTTTAATAATCCCAGGGGGAAATTATTTTTGTTACAAACTCCAGATATACAAACAACATATATTAAGAACAAAACATAAACGGAACATCTTCCCAAACACATATCAAGCTTATTTAAACCTCGAAAGCATAAACACTCATTCAAAGTACCTGGAAAAGGGAGATGTAAATAACCATAACCATAAGTTCCCGCCTCCTCAGCGCGAGCTGACCGATAAATCTAACACACCAAAAGAGGCGGGACTTAAGGCAGAACAGCCAATCATCAGCCGGTCACACTCAAAGCCGGTGTCACGTTTGAGAGGGAGAGGGAGGGGAGAGGAGGCAGACACAGAGCGGCCAGAGAAACGGAGGAGCGACTGCTGTAAGGCGTTTGTGCAAAACTGCGGAAAAAGTGTGGGTGTTGAACCCTCTCACTGGGAAAAGTGTGGGTGTTAAAACACCCACATCCCCCACGGGTGCGACGCCCCTGTGTGCAGGTCAGCATTGATAATAATCAGTGTTCATTAAAAATATCAATTCTTGTATGGAATAGACCGGAGCAAAAATGGTAAAATGTCATGCTTTCAATACTTGTCACAGTATTTTCTTCAAGGCACATATTCTACATGTGCTTAGATCTGTATTATTTTGCTTAACAAATTTGTAGTCTCTGCAGAAATAGAAAGAGGGAGAGATGCAGGGGCGAGATAAATCATAATTGAAGTTTCTATTAGATGGAATATCCCTTCCCACTACCCCAGTCCTCCGTCGCCATGGCAACATTGTTTGATCAATGCTGTGGGTGATGCGTTAGACAGGAAGACCTGCGGGGGAGAGCGAGAGAGGGATGTCCCCCGCACAGAGACACAACATAAGAACAGCACGATTATTGTGGCCTTATTATTATTTCGGGCCTCTGTAAACTCCGTCTGAGAGCACTTTTCAAATGATGCAGATGTATAAATGAAGCTTGGATCTGGTGAGAATATGCTATTTAATATTTCTAGTAGAGTGAATCAATTTTCTTGTTTGTGTGTGGGGTGGCATGAATGAATGTGAGAATCCTGTGCAGAAATGATGCCACAATCTGGCCTTGAAACACAGCTTCACGACATACAGTACATCCAGTGAGAGTGAGAGAGAAAGTAGTGCTGGTGTTTCTCAGTACAGAGCGAGCGAGTGGTTTACAGACATCTGCTCTCTTTCATGCTCAGCAAGCACAAGTGATTCTCTGAAAGGATGATGAGAGTTTGTTTGTGAGAGGCAGGCCATGGAACGCTCTAATAGCAGAGAGCTTTGCCTTGCATTAAAACCTCATTCTTCTGAATGTCAGGTCGACCCTTCAGATGTCTGGAGCCCTCGGGCCAGCTGTGACGTGCTCCGCCGAGTGTGTTTTTAACTGTTTATCGCTCAGGGGTTGCTCTTTCATGGCTCAGGAGGCTTAATGGACTTCTTTATAACGTTTTGTTTAAGTATCAGCTATGCAAAGATGTGTATTTCTAAAATGAAATTATAAATTTAGACGACTTACTTCGCATAGCATAGATAAATTGGTCTGCGAGATTAAGAGAATACTCTCGAGGAGACGTGAATTTACTAGGGTCATATGAAAAATAGGAGATATTTGATTTCTTGGAGATATTTTAAGAGAATCTCACAGTTCTGTTTTTCTCTTTTTTACTTTTTTATCTCAACTGGACTCTTATTGGCTGATTTTATTTATGATTTGCTCCAGAATATAATATAAAATAACATAAATATGATTTTAGTTCTAATTAAAGAAATAAATACATTGGCGCAATTGTATTTTTGTTACGTT
This sequence comes from Beaufortia kweichowensis, assembly GCA_019155185.1. NCBI lineage: Eukaryota > Metazoa > Chordata > Actinopteri > Cypriniformes > Gastromyzontidae > Beaufortia > Beaufortia kweichowensis. The sequence continues at coordinate 15,247,934 of CM032800.1, forward strand.
TGTTACGTTAAGTTTATTTGTATAGACACAAAACAGCTGTACAGCAACATATTGATAACAAAGACCCTGTGTAATGTATGTTTATTGCATTATTAGGTTTTAGGAAAGTTATTTTATCTCCCAGGATGATGAAAGCCAGGAAACAAGTTTGTTGTGTTTGAAATATCTCAAACATGAGCTCTTTTAGGCTTCATTATTATAACATTGGGGTGATTCCCGCACGTAAACTGCACTTATACTAGGCAGTCGCTGACTTTGCTATTTTCTGTGAGTCTGGAAAAAGCTCAAGGACGTTTTTGGATCTTTAGATAAGCTTAACCAGAGATAAGATGCATGTCACAAACTATTTACCTCTGTTTGTCTCTCTGCTCTGTTGTTTTAGACCTGCTGTCCTTTGGGTTGATGGTTTTTTATGTTTTGACATGATTTACAATTTGAAAATGATTAACAATTTTTAATTTCCCAATACACCACTGCTTGATAAAAGTAGCTTGCTACTGGATATAGCTACATTGATTTGAAAACAACTACGCTAATAATAAACAATAAACATAGTTTTAAGTCATCATAGATGGATTATCATGCCATCCTCATGCAGCGATAGGTCAATGATGATGACCCATTCACACAAAAGTGTGTTTTCTCTGGAAGTACAGTAACGTTTATATCTCTCAGCCTATTTTAATGGTTTACTGTCTACATGAAGTACAAAATGTTTTGCGTCCACTTAATTTAAATGTTGATAGTTAGACAAAATTATTTATTGCCATAAGGAATTGTAAAACCTCACCCTTTAATTTTGCTTTTTTTCTTGGGTAATAATTATGGAGAATTTGACCGATGATTCATCAACTGGTGCACTGTCTATGTCTGTCATGTTCACTCCAGTGACCAAAAGCCCAATGCAGTTTCTGCCTGCAATTGTTGCCATGACAACAGTTTTTAGTGTCAGTCAGAAGTGACGTTGAGGGAATCAGAGTCCAGAGCTGACGTAGCATCTCATGAGTTGATACTTTTTCACACCTTAAGGGTGTTGTTAGGCACGACTGTAACCCCTGCAACCCCTTCAGCCGTGACTTATTCATGATAAAGCACTAGCCTCCAGTATCTTATTGGTTTTAAAACACCACACAATACAAATATTAAAGCCTGAAAATATCAGTACAACTTTCGCAAAGTAAAAAGTCTTTCTTCCGCTGAAAAAAATAGTCCCTGACCGACTGACCATTTTGTCCAGGACAGAAGAAAGCCAGCAGTGCCGCATCATTGTCTAAAATGGACTTGATTCACATGCTTTCTTGGTGTTTTTGTTCATAAAAAATAAATGCTAGTTAAATTTTTGTAGTGAATTTCATTTTTTCAGTTACAATATTCATAACATTCATAGAGAGAATTTGGCATCAGTGTAACTGTACATATCCAAAAACACAATATTACCAGTATTGCTTTTCCATTGTAATACAGTGTTGATACTTTGTTAATGTGTACAATACACAGATCTAGTGAAGTGAGCAGAAATATAGACTTTCCTCTTCTGTAAGCAGATATGTTGTTAGGTGTTTAAGATCAGTGCTGATGGATGAATGATCTGACTGCATTCTGTAATGAGTCTATCTGCTCTTCACAGCATCATTAAACACTTTCAACTGCCTTTCACGTGCCATCAGATCTTACAGTAAGACGCTGCATACATCAGAGCCAAATGATTACAGTAAATGCAGTGCACTACAGTCCTGTGACGTACTGTAATTTCTTTAGATGTTCTTTCCTCTTTGTAAAGTGCTGCATTATAACGCCGCCGCGCACGGAGGAAAGTGTTTGCGTGCCGTACATGCAACTGTAATTATTGCTGGAGCTTCTTTTTTCATAATTGATGGCAGTTAAAAATAGATGGCAGAATGGCTGTCTTGGTTTGCTCAGGATCCCTCGGGCGAAATGCTTACTGGTGCAGGAAGAAGGCAACTTTAAATTGAATGGGAGTGTTGAGAGGAGCTGTGGCTGTGCATTGTGGGTATTTTTCTTTCAGCTGACACACTCTCTTCTGCAAAATCATTTCAATACACATTTCTCTTTGAGTGCAGGCCCTTTATACAAGACCAGTGCCTGCTGTCAACATCCACTTTCCTAATGCGAATAAAAGAATGGATGTTCATTAATGGCATTTGGCCTCTAACGTCTTTTGAGAGGAACAGTTTATAACAAGATTATTAAAACTGATAATATTGGTTAATAATACTATAATTAATATTAGTTGTATGTAATGTAATGTAATTTAATACAGTATAACAATATAAATTATTTATAATTTAATAAAATATATAATTTTTTTATAATTATATTATAAAATTGCATTTTCTCCCACTACATTATATAAGTTTATCTTGAACATAAACATATGGAAAATTGTGTTTAATTTTCACTTCATCACCCAGCATTGCTTTTGATCTAAAGACAAAAATGACAGCAAATGTCAGCTAGTTTATGACGCAGTGAATAAGTGAGAGAGTTTGTTGTGAGGTGGACATCTTACGGTGGTGTTTTTTAAGATTGGTTTCTTTCACCCTTCTTCCTCAGTCTTCACAGCCAAGCAGTTGCCAGTTACATGGCTGCGGCTGTCAGTCATCTCAGCAGCTCATACACTGCAATGAAAACTGCAGAGTTGGCAGATACGACTGACTATATGAGTGATATGACTGAGGAGTTTAAAGGAGTATTCTGAAGTATGGAAAATCATAATAATGTGTGAGCAGATTGTGGTCACAGGTTGTGTTTAGATGAGCTGTTATACAACAGCTTTGAATGTGTCTAATCTAAATTATTAGCCATATTGTAATGTAATTGACTCAGTTTGAGTTTGTTTTGTTTTTAAATGTTCATTCTTGATTTCTGCGTCAGAGCCAGACTGTCAGTTTGCACGAGGTGGGTTGAGGTGCTTTGATGGGTCTTGATGAGACATGCTCTGATGTGGCCTGGGTTGGATGGTCCTCGCTTAAAAACTGGTTAACTTCCTGCTGGGTCTAATGAGCAGCACGTCATGTTAATTGTTCAGCTGTTTCTTCTAAACATTACTGTTTGTCTGCAGTATTTCCAGCTTAACCTGATAACTGCCATTGCACTTAGTATACACATGAAAATGCGCTATATCCAAACGACAATTTTAAATATTTAAATATAATTTTTAAATAAACTTCTTGTTTATTTCTTGTTTTATTTTTTAATTTTAGGTATTTTAAAAATAACTAGTTTTTTATTAATGTTTTTTCTGGGTTTTCTTGTTATAAAAATTTGTCAAATATTTATTTTGTATTTTTATTATATATATATATATATATATATATATATATATATATATATATATATATATATATATATATATATATAATTTTCTTTCTGTCAATATTTAGTTTTCATCATTAGATTTGAATTTACCTATGAAATATTGTGAGTAGTGAAATAACCTAAGTGTTACATCTGTGGAACGGTGACAGTGAATAGGTTGTATTGTATCATGGTTTTCTATTGTCTATTTAATGTTAAAAATGTACACGAATTAGGTAAATCAGACAGTACCCAGTATAATGTATTCATATAAAAACCATATGCTATATATTAAATGTGTATTTGGCAAATGTACAGTACAGTGCTATGTATTCCACTGAGACCGATTAAGATTGTCTTTGTGATTTTTCTTTGATAATATAATAACTAATAATAATTATAAATATAATAACTTGCTCCACTTGGATTTATTCTTGTATGTTACGGCAAATTTATATTAACCAACCAGTTCCTTATAAATAAAGTAATTTGTTTTTGTTAAATTCATCAGATCATTTTCCTATTAAACACTTCCTTTAAGAAGTGTTAAGAACAGTGCATTTGTGTCTGTGGGGGTTTATATGCCAGTTTTTAGGATGTTGTGGAGCCGTTTTATTTTGCAGGGGTTCGGCCTATTTTTCACCCTGCTAGAGATCTGCGTAGTGTTTGTGGTTAGCCTGGACGCTGCTGTTTTAGAGTGTCACGGGTAAATGTAGTGGGAACACATGGCCGTCTGTGTCGTGTTTGGAGGGGAGTAATAATGACGTTCACACCACAGCGGGTGCTGTGCTACTTCCTGTGTCTGTCTGTTCTGAAAGGTTTCACAGTATGCAGGGCAAGAGCGCCAGTGTGTTACCAACTGTTCTGCTTTGTGATGTTTAATATACCATGATACTCTTTGAAATACTTTGTAATGTGAACCATGGTATTCATAGTAAACTTGATATAGTGATGGTACCATACTGTGATTTGATGCAAAAATGATGCAATGGTTCTTGTTCAAAGTTTTTTTTGAAGTCTGAGGTGGAATTCTTGGTTTTCTATTTGGATTTAGACATGTATGATTTGCGTTGAAATGTTTGTCTACCTACTGCTGCTTGATTTTAAAATGCACCCATCTACATTTTTCCAAAGCAGACAGAGTTAGATTTACAAATATAATCTCCCCATCTTTTATAAATAAATAAAATAAATCAGGATTAGGGAGTAAAAGCATAAATTTATGATTTGTTCGCTCCGACTGTGCTGTTTTGTGAGAACACGCAGATTAGATAAATCCTCTGGCAGGCCACCGTCAAATTCTCCACCAATCAGCAACCGGCTGAGGGATGTAATGGCACTTCTGTCCCAGAGAAACATCTCTATCTCTGCTCACAGGTCATCTGTTACAACCTGTTTCAGCTTTGCCTTGGGCTCCGGGCTCCCAGCATGCCTTGCGGCTGCTTTAAAGCCGGTGGCCGCTGTGATGTTACTGAGATCAGGGACTCGCAGATCAGACTCGCAGGAAGGATTTGGGATTCTTAGCGGACCATATTTCAATTTCTTAACCCCGTTTGCAGTGGATTCTTTCCCTTCCGCAGATACTTGTGATATTTGTTTTTAGGGAATCATTTCAGTGATATTTGGCCTGGAGTGTGAAGGTGCGTGTAGCATTCACTCATTCCTAATGCACTTGCATTTGTTTTCTTTTGTTTAGAGGCACCCGGGACCCCTGAGGGCCATCATTTCACATTGATTGCTTTTTAATCTCACGCTTTTGCTCAGTCGTCTCGTTGTGTGCATGTTAGTGTGTGATGTAACTAAACAATTTTGAGATTCTTTAGTCTTTTCACATTAAGTATCGCATTGGCTTAAACGGGTGATTTTCTTACAATCATATATACAGTAACAGTCATTTTTAAGCCAGCAACAACATTCTTATGTACAGTAGTAGTTTCAAAATGTTGAAATCGTATAAAAATTATACAAATATTTAAACTACACAATCAGAGTTTTTTGAAACTCTTACATGATTTTGTAATTTGGTAACATGCTTTACTGTACATTAAGATTAACATCTAATACCACCACTGTTACCACCACAATATTTTATTTATGTATAGAAATCAAAGTGGAATTTTAAAATGCTGAGCTGGGTGTGTTAGGTAACAGAGACATAAAATGTGCTTGTGGATCCCCAGGATGAGGATTAAGAGCATCATACACTGGTTTATGACTGTCTAAAGGGTACTAGATGCTCTCGAATCACTAACACCACCTGGCTCATATGAAGCACAGCTGGACAGTACAGATGTGTTCTGCGTGCTGGTAGACTGATGCTACTGCACAGGTCACATAATATGTTGCATTAATGATAACGGCACACTGACCTGTGCTTTTCATCTTTAGCATGATTACCACTGCTGTCTGTATGCCTTCATGGGTATGAAAGCTGTGTGGATACGGGAGGTATATGATATTTCTTCCCCATGTGAGCGTTTATGTGTATTTAATATTAAAACCAAAGCTTAGCACACATCAAACATTTTTAGCAGTAATTATATATATATATATATATATATATATATATATATATGGGCAATTCCACCATATTTCAGTCAAAATTCGAAATTCTCATATAATGTATTTATTGGTATAAACCAGTATATTATATATAAACCAGTATACTATACAATATATACAGATTGATTGATTGTCATTTCTGTGAAACACAATGCATAAACCAGAGGCAAAAATATCCAACAAATAGAGAAGAGACAAAAAAACTGATGTGACAATCCTAAAACAGCACTTTACATGACTGAAAAAAATCATGTTCTAAACATAAAAAAGTGATTTAAAAATTGAGCTAAATTGAGTCTGATCAAAACCTTTTGATTTTTTTCATGGCAAGGTTGATGTGTACATGAAATTCTTGAATTGCCTGTAGATATTGATTCTAGACTTATCATTTATTCTTATAAATAATCTTCCGGTGTGTTCATTAAAGACCCACTGAAGTGCCTTTAAATGCACAGTTTATAGATATCCTCAAGGCTAACATATTCATACTAAAAGCCAAAAACGTCCATGTGGACTTTTACACAATATTCAATATTCAAATGAAGTATCATTATTTACAAACTGTTTAATTCAGAGTGTAGTTGGTTGTTAAAAAACATTTTTTGTTTAATTGTCAGTCATAATAACACTATTTTGATATTAGATTTTAGTCATTTTGCCCACTCTTATATTTAGTACATTTAGTTTTCTGTCTGAAGGAAGTAACACACACACACACACACACACACACACACACACACACACACACACACACACACACACACACACACACACACACACACACACACACACACACACACAAACACACACACACACAGAGCACTTGATTGTGCTGGATTTGTGAATGGAACAGGACTGGCTGTGTCCGGCTGCTGTTGAATAATGCAGCAGGAAAGGAGTAAAACCCCTGAGCAGAACCTAGGGGACGCATGAGAGACCATCATTAATCAGTCAGTACATGTACACACTCAAAAACAGTTTGCAGATCACTGCAAGATGTACCTGACAATACACTGAATTACTATGGAAGAGTAGATGATCTTTTCCTGAATGTTTTCTTGTCCAGTATAAATGTGTTTTCAGCTAAAGACTCTCATTCCCTCTGAAGATGAAACTCATGTGTCCAGGACATATTCTGTCATGTACATTGTGTGCTGTCATGGGCAAAGTTGCGGGGTTGCAGAGGACGCTAAGCATATGGGTCCACCAGAACCACTTTGCAATGGTTTTAGTTTTTTTTTCTTTTTAGTTATATAGTATACATTATTTTATTATATTTTAAATTCCTAAGTGCAAAAAACACTCATCTAAAAGGAGGTGGCCTTGGGGTACCCACCAATAACTTGCATTTTACAAAGAGCTGGTTTACAGATGAATTGCAGTGTTAAGTTTGATTTATTTTCACCTTACAGCTTTACCAACTCAACCGCCGGCTGACGCCGAAGCACATACTGTAAACTTTCTAATATGGTGATTGTTATCAATGTTTTGCATGGTTTTACCATGACCTTTAATAGTGTATTTACAACGTTGCTGTTTCATTTAACTTACAGAAAAAGAAGCCCATCAGCAACCAGGGATCCAAACCAAAAATACGACCAAAGGGAGGAGAAGGCGGAGCGTTCGCAGTATGCCCCAGGGCAGGGCGGCATGCCACGATCGCCGTCTGACTACGGGGCCGGAGAGCGGCAATGGCGGGGAGGCTACGGCCGCACCTACGAGGATGCGGAGGTAGCGCGAGGGGCGTATCGCACTCGACGGGGCGGCTGGCACTCTCAGGAAGAGTACCCACCCGAACCCGGCTTCCTGCCCGATGGCCCGCCCCTCAGCGAACACGAGCTACAGCGTCAGCGGCAAGAGGATTACCAGAACCGTTACCGTAGCGACCCGAACCTGGCTCGCTACCCGGTCAAGCCGCAACCCTACGAGGAGCAGATGCGCATGCACGCGGAAGTCTCGCGCTTTAGGCACGAACGGCGACATAGCGACGTCTCCCTGGCTTACACGGAGATGGAGGAGCCTCTGGGGCCCCTGCGTGGCCCTCACTATTCACCGGATCCCGGACACACCCACCGGAGATCCAACCATAGTCCCACAGGTGTGGACTCCCTTCACAGGCAGCAGCACTTGGATCCCGTCTCAGCCGTACGAAAGAGCAAACGAGAGAAGATGGAGAGCATGTTACGGAACGACTCGCTCAGTTCTGACCAATCGGAGTCCGTCAGGCCGCCGCCGCCTAAACCACACAAGAACAAGAGAGGCGGCAAAATGAGGCAGGTGTCCCTGAGCAGCTCAGAGGAGGAGTTGGCCACTACGCCTGAGTACACCAGCTGTGAGGACGTGGAGATTGAGAGCGAATCTGTTAGTGAGAAAGGTAATGTCATAAATTATATTTAAACATGTTCATGCAATGTACCATCATTACTTATAGTTTAAAAGGTTTCGCTGTTAAAAGTAAATGCGGTTGGTGCTTCTGAGTGGTTACATGGCCTTAGGCCAAGGTAAATAGAAGCAGAAAATTAAAATGTATGTAATGTTTGTTTTTTACTTTTGTTCATAATATTTCAGATGCCTTTTAAGTAGATAATACCTGACTGATGCTAATCTTACCTTCCTGTGTTGCCTATGTGTGTGTATGTTGTGAATGTTGCGTATGTATAGTGTGATTTCACAGAGAGTGTTTCATCTGGAGTTATTGCGTGTGTTCATTTGCTTCTGTTTATTTGTGTGCGTGTGCAGTGACAGATATAGCTGGTTCTCGATTTTCTCGCATGAAATGTTATGCACTACATTGCGTAACAGAGTCGCAGAGTGTGAAGAGAGTTATAAGAGAATTATATGGGAGAAAGACAGAAAATGACAGCGAGCAAGAAAGAGAGAGAGTAGAATATTTTGGCGTGTGATTGTAATTTGCAATAATTATGGTGGAATAATAATCAAATGTACATGTTCTTCTCAACTTCATAAAGGTTTTGTACACATAATATAGTTAATAATATGAAAATGGTTGGGTCATATTCAAAATCAAAAGAAAGAGCTAAGAAGTTAAAGAATAGATACTATGAATAGATACTACGTTTCACTCCTATAACTCTAATTTCAACACATTTAAACATATTTTTTCAAATTGTACTCCTACATCTTGGTAATAGTTTATTATAAACCGTTATAAGAAATTATCATAATTGTAATACAAAATAATGGTATTACATTTTCATATTTTTTTGCATAAAAATGAATTGATTGTGATAATACTCATAATGTAATATTATACATTAATTTTACATTATTGTTGTTGTATACAGTACAGCATTAATATTATACAATAAATGGGTAGTTGACAAATGTCTTATGGTGTGACATACAAAAAAAAACAACAAAAAAAAACAAATAAGATAAATCTTTCTCATGCTATTTGTAACTCCAGCAATGAAGATAAATCTCTCATGCTATCCAAATATTTATTAAGAGTTTTTACTATATTTTTGCTGTCACACCAGAGGATAAGTCTAGTTCTACTTTGAGAATAATAGGAATTACTGTACCTATAAACTCAGAATTTCTGTTGTGATTACAGTAGTGATACATTTAAAAGATCATGTAATTTTTATCTATTTTGATTTTAAAGGAGTTATTTGTCCTGGACATTTCTGTGCGATTCAGCTGCTCGACACTTCTGTTACACCAACCCACAAAACCTTTGTGGGTTGTTTTTGTTGTTGTGTATTTGTTTGCAGTGTTCATTCATACAGTGATCTCAGTCTTCTCATTCACATGACTCTTTGGGTAATGGAAAGTAAATGTTCTTTCAGTCTTGCAACATTTAACTCCAGGATTTCACCTGAGAATAAAACATGACAGGAATTTTTTTTTAATGTTCTATAAACTGATCTAGAAGTGTTTTAACCTAATTGGTTAGAAGAAATATTAAAGTTTTAAGGTTTAACCTAGTGAACTGCCTAGACAGCACTTGAAGGTGTCATTCATTGACCTGCTCCAGACAAAGTACAGTAAGTTTCTTCTTTTAAACAAATGTTTAAAGCAACATATGTATCATTTGTGGACAATACTCAATCACTGAATGCCTTGTGGTGGGTAGAAAGAAATGTTGAACACTGAAACAGTGTAAAGGCTTTCATAACAACAAACAGGATGTTGAGATAGTCGGTGGATACGAAGGAATGAATAAGGGAGTTGGGACTGAACCGCAGCGAGGAAGCTCAGTCCAAGTGTCCGGTAGTTAGGCTACCAGGCGGTCTGTGTTTCAGACTTCCTCATCCGACTGCAGGTTTTGGCGTAATTTGTTTTGCTGTCTGACTGTCTGAAGATCAGGTGTAATGAGGTGAAAGCAGGGTAGCATGGCATCCGCTTGGCTCCAGGCCTGCTTTTAGATCAGGATAAGCTATTGTGATCGGCTCACAGCTGGCTCTGCGATCAGGCCGGCTCTCAGATCCAGCCAAAAGATCTCATGTGATTCAGGCCAAATTATGTAAAGTGCAGAAGAACAAAGCAGGATTAGAAGACATTAGGGGCGGAGCTTAACCAAATATCGCTATTATCTAAACATCAGCATGACATTCTAGATAGCAGTAATGTTCAGGAATACTGTATGCATCAGCAGAAAGTATTCATGGCAATGACATTGTGGTAGATTCTCATGTGATTTAGTGTAGTCTGCAGATGTTCAGTAAGAACATGACTAGAGATGTTAACAGTACTGTTATACTGTTCTAACTGTTAAAAAGGTTTTATGAAGTTTTCATATTATGCAACATTTTTGAAAAAAAAATTTTTGTTGATGCTTTCCTTGCAAATATGATGTCACTTCCTGTAAGATGATGTCATTAAGAAATTTGCTTTTGTTAGTTTAAGAGATGTGACAAAAGACAATGGATGGAAAAATGTAAAATAAATTAATAAAAACATTTAGAAAATATAACCAATAATTTAAACAATTTTACCAAGACAAAGTGTTATGTATTGTTTAAAGTTTTGAAGGAAAAAATGAAATACTGGAAATATTTCTACTGTATTGCTTGAGTGAGTGTGTGTGTGTGATCCAATCAGACTGTATTTTAGCTCGGGGCAACGAGATTAAAATCTTTCCCGAGACAAATATCAGTACTGATTCCGTGATTGCACGCCACGTCACTCACCTCCGTCTCTCTTTCTCTGCTTCTGTCTCCTCTGCTCGTAGTAAAAACAGCATCAATAATTAATGATCCAATTAATAGTTTACACAGTTTTTTTATTGAGTTGTCAGAGTGATGGAGAGCTGTGCGCTAGCAGGCTGAGATCTGCGCTCGTGTCTGAATCAGCATTTCAGTCTCCTGCTGAGAGCGAGAGAGAAATAGTCCAAACGCAGCGAGCGAGAGCGCCGCGCTCGCTCCTTCAGAAGTTAAAGCAACCGTTCACTGAAAAACCTTCGTCTTACCACGTCTGTATCAGCTTATTGTGTTTGTTTGGATAGTGGCAATACATGCTCGACCTGATTTTACCCAACGAGAGATGTTCGTATTTTGTCGACCCTGGGACGACATTTACATTTGGTTGTTTTGTTTCTTACCTGAATTGTTACATTACATAAATTGCATACAGATGTATGAGTGTGATCTATGATGCATCTTTCTAATTGGTGTGAGATGTGTGTGGCTGTGGATGAGCGAATATACTGTCTTTATTTCTTAACAAACTACTTCTGCTCTCTGCTGTGTGTGTGTGTTGTGATTTATTATGTTGTGTGTTTGTGTGTGTGGCACTCACAGGGGATTTGGATGGCCACTGGTGGGATCACACGACGTGGCACAGCAGCGACGCTGCCTCCATGTCTTTGGTGAGACACGCGGAGCCTAGTGTCCCACCTCTCTCTCTGTCACTCTCTCTCTTTGTCATTTCATTGGTTCTTTTCATTTATTTTCACTTCTGCATGTCTTTTTTTCTTTCTGTTTTTATCCCATGTCTGTAGGGGACAGTCAAAGGGGAAAAAGACAAACTTTTGAGCAGTCACACATCTTATCTGAGGGCCAAAAGAAAATGGTGCGCTTTGGGGGCCACTCTTTGGAGGAAGATGCTGATTGGTGTGAACCCCAAGTTAAAGACTCGGGGGTTGATACGTGCAGTAGCACGACCCTAAATGAGGAACATAGCCATAGTGAGAAGGTACTGGGACATACCTAGCCTGTGTTTGTTGACCTTTTGTTTTCTTTCACTTCATTTTGTTTTCATGTTCATGTGGTCGTTGTTATAATGTCGCTAATAAATAGGTGAGATGTTGGTTTGATTTTCCTTTCGGATGTTAAGGAACAGTTCACCCAGTGAATCCCGCGTCATTTTTTTACCCTCACGTCTTGTTTTCTTTCCTCTGTGGGCCGCAAATTAGATTCTTGTTCGAAATGACACGAGGATGACTAAATGACCGTTTTATTTTTGGGTGTACTGTTTCTTTAAATCAAAGTTACGTTTCTCAGATTTCTTTTCTTGTTGCTGGGGAGCCTCACGCTTGCTCTTTTACGTCTGCTTCTTAGCCGCAGCTGCTGTAGATTCACGCTGACGTAGCGGCGATTCACTTCACCATGTGACTGTGTGTGTTGTCATGGCACTTAGAGATTGTGGGTTCCCCCGTGAGCTGCATGTCCTCTCAGCCTCCTGTGTTATTTCCATGTAGTGGCCCCGTCAGCCGCAGTAGGGTCCCAGACCCCCTCACTGGTTCAAATCCTCCCCCTTTCCCACCCAACACAACCCGAGAGATGCACTCGGAAACGCGCTCACTCGCTTAAAGACGCCAGCCAGGACTTGTTTTGCCACAAAGTTTGTTTTTCTTTTTTCCCTTCCACTGTCATTATTCCTTTGCTCTTCATTTGAAATCAAGTTACATCACTGTTTGTGTTCATGAGCCTTTCTGTGCTGTTCTTCTCGCTTTAGTTTGGATGTTGTGTTTGTTTCCTCTTTCTGCCATCTTTCAGGCTTGTGTTTGCTGGATGTGGTGCTGGGGTTTGGCTGAGGTCACCGAGAAGGGCTCCATCCGCGACCATCCGGGGCTTTTCTCTGCATGCGATGGGTGCATGTTACTCCCAACCAAATCACACAAACTCAACGCCACTTGTTAGCGAAAACCATTTTCAAGTTAGGATATTTGCTGTTGATATGTACTTCGGGTTAAAAAATCAAGTATAGGGCAAGGTCTTGTATTAAATAAATTAATGAAATTAAATCAATTCATAAATAGAATAAATTGCGTGTCCATTTTCGTAGTAAAATAGTTCCAGACTTTGTAGACATTTCTGCTTTAAAAGCATCTGAAATGGCTTTCCCCATAGACTTCCATTTTAAATGGAGTACTGTAAATGGTTTTCATAATGTTAACAAGATACGAGTCAAAATTATTAACGTGAACATTGCCTTAATGTGTCCAATATGTATCTATCTACAATTTTTATATTTATCATATATTCATTAAGGTTTACATTTAAACATTGACATATGTTAACATTTACTAAAATTCACATGTCCTTTAGAAAAATATATAATTTAAGTCAGGTCATATTGCATTAGAGGAGTTTAAAATCATAAATATATATTTTTTTTCATATTTTGATCATTGTCATGTTTCAGAATTCCAGCTATTGCGTTAAGCCTCTTACAATAAAGATTGTATGACTTGTCACAGAGTTGCCCATTCAAGGTATACTCCTGTAATCACCACAGAGTTTGTGTGATAAATTGGATAAAATTAATCTCAGCCTTCCCCACGCCAGCGTTGACAGGTTTCTTTGTGTTCTGAAATTGTTTATTGTGGCTTTGACCTGACAGCACCCGGTCACATGGCAGCCCTCCAAAGATGGAGATCGACTCATCGGCAGGATTCTGCTCAACAAGCGCATGAAGGATGGAAGCATTCCCCGCGACTCTGGAGCTCTTCTGGGACTGAAAGTGAGTCTCACGGCAACCTGGCTGGACATGTGTTTGATGTCATTTTAAAATATTACATAGTTGTGATAGTGTAGTAGTGGCAGTGATCAATGGCTTACAATTAGGGGCAACATCAAACAACATTTTATGTGCTTCCGTCTACAATGTTAGTAAAGTTTTTGTAAAATAAACACTCTTATTGCAATTTTTCATCTGCTGTGACTTTAAGAAATGCCCTCTTAGCATGTGAAATACGTTACAGCCTTTACTTGCAGGCGAGGTTTAGGTTAACTGTAAGATTCACAAAACATACGCAATATACTTCTCAGGTAACAAAAAGTTTTTTTTATTTCTTAAAGTTTCAGTATGGTCAAACTTCCCATAATTCCGCTCTAAATAAATGTGTGCCCCTGGACAGCAAAACCAGTCATATGTTGCACGGGTATATTTTATGGGAATACATTGTATGGGTCAAAATTATCCTATTATTTTTATTTTATGCCGAAAAACATTAGAATATTATTTATTTTAGATATTTATTTATATAATGATCATGTTTCCTGAAGATTTTTGTGAATTTCCTACCGTAAATATATCAAAACTTTTACTATTGTGAGTGGATGCAGTGCTAATGACTTCATCTGCACGACTTAAATGTGATTTTCTCAATATTTTGCACTTGCAGATTCCAAAATTTCAAATAGTTTTATCTATTGTCTTATCCTAACAAATCATATATCAATGGAAAGCTTATTTATTCAGCTTTCAGATGATGTATAAATCTTCAATTTCAAAAATTGACCCTTATGACTGTTACAGAAATGTAATTAAGAAAACACATTCAATAGAAAATAATTTAATAAAAACAAAAGCTGTGCTTTTTGGAAGGTCTCTTACAATCGATGTAAATAGGGATGTGTACTTTAGCTGTTTACAAGCAGAACCGCAAGGCTTGTGTTTTCTGTTAAAGCACTTTCTGAGAATCGTTACTAATGGTGAACAGTCTGAATGACTGACTGTGTGTCAGCTCTGTGCTACCATGTGCAATATATCTGTTACCAGTAGCAGTTTGTAAGACAAACAAACACACATGCACACACATTCGCCCTCGGCTCTACGCCAGTCATTATGTAAAGCCATCTTTATCCAGGAGGCAGCATAAAATCTCCTTTGTGTGTTTGTGTTTGGCTGCCATTAGTGGAAGTTTGATTTGTATAAAGCTCACAGTAAAGCGTTTGGTCATGTGGTTTATGGAACAGACCTCCAGGCCTTTACCAGCAGGTCTTTCAGCACCATGGACAGCTCTGTTAAAAACACACAGAAACGCACAAAAAAATCTTACTTTGATTTTTGTTTGTAACAATGTATGCCTTAATGTAGATTGATTTAAAAAAGATAAAAGAATAGAACAAATGAAGGATATTTGTTTTAAATTTCTTAACTAGCAGCAGTATCAAGCATTCAAGTAAACAAAATTATTATCTAACAAAAGTAAAAACATAGGGTGTTCACATATACTGGCAAAGTATTTTAAATGTGTTGGCATTTTGCAGGTTGTCGGGGGAAAGATGACAGAATCTGGTCGACTTTGTGCATTCATCACCAAAGTGAGGAAAGGGAGTTTAGCGGATACTGTTGGGCATCTCAGACCAGGTACTTGCTATATTTCAGTATTCCTGCACAGGATTTGAGTTTAAACTTTATTAAATGCTTTAGTGAATGTAAGCATTTGGTGAGTTTGTGTCATTGATTGATATTCTTGTTTCATAGGTGACCAGGTCCTAGAGTGGAATGGACGAAATTTACAAGGAGCCACATTTAAAGAAGTTTACAATATCATTTTAGAATCAAAGCCAGAGCCTCAGGTGGAATTAGTGGTCTCACGACCCATTGGGTATGAATTCATCTCTTTTTTTGTATTGTTAAGTATAGAAAATGCACAGAAAGGAAAGAAAATTATAACAAATTAAAAAAATTGCCTTGTAAATGTTTCATTGTAATTGTGCAAAGTGTATGAGCAACTGAACTGCTTTTGATCAGAGTTTGAGCTGTTGCCATGATCTCAGGGTCATTACAACTTATGCTATTGGTTCTTTTGTGTTATTATCATCATTGCAGTGATATACCCAGGATACCAGAAAGCACACATTCACAACTGGAGTCCAGTGAGTAGCAGCTGTTTTACTTTTCTTGTATGTATTTATGAATTTGGTAGATACCTTTCCCCACAGCAGCTCACATTAAAGACATACATTTTAACAGTAAAGTAAAAATACCTGTGGTGCTTATTATGTGCTAAACTGAATTTGAATCCAGTAATTACAGATATTTTAATATAGTTATTAGATATGTTTAAAAAATGACATGTTGTTATATAAATCCCATTTTGCCTATAAAACTATTTTGTGTATCGTGTAGGTTAAAGTTTTAAGATTTTGATGTTTATTTATTTAGCAGACACTTTTATTCAAAGTGACTTACGAATAAAAGCAACATTTCAGATTTTTCTTTTCACAGTGAATATTGATGACAGAGTTAGCCAGTACTGGGACATTTCTGCAAATATCGCACTGGCTTATTTACTGTGTTTTAACAGTTAATTGTGCATGTGTTCATCTCTCTCATACTGTATACGCATGTGATCTCTTCTAAGGTTCCAGTTCATTTGAGTCACAAAAGATGGATCGGCCATCCATATCCATCACGTCTCCCATGAGCCCCGGCGTGCTGCGGGACGCCCCTCAGTATTTATCGGGACAGCTTACAGTAAGTTCACAATACTGTTCTTGTGTACAGAGAAAACACTGTGTTCTCTATTATTTAAGAAACATTTTACAGTTGGTTTCCCACTACTTTATAGGAGGCAGTGTCTATTGTCTGTTGTCGGTGACTTTTTTAATGAACACATTGAAGTATACGTTCACAGTGTTACTGACAGTAATGGACAGTATTTTAAGAGCTAGTTATTCTGAGTTCTTTCAAAGCTTATTCAGAGTTTGGCAAACAACAGGGAGACCTCCTCTGCGGCGATCAGGCAAAGCTGCTATAGTCTCTTTAAACCTGATCAGGTTACATTCAGCTCTCATGTAGTCCATTGTGTGAATGTAAAAATATCCTGTCTGCTTGTAGAACATGATTAACTCTGGTGTAAAGTGCACAAGCAGGTTGATTTAAGCAATATAAATGAAGTGCAGGCTGTTCGCTATAGATAAAACTGTTCGGAAAAGAATTGATGTTTTTCACTAGGGGTCGAGCAGTATGGGTTTGTCAATGACTGTGATACTGATGCTGCTTAGAGAACAAAGAGAGAAGAGGTTGCCTTATAATGCAATTTATTGGTATAATGCTATTTATTATGCAGAGAAAGAATAATTAAACATTTTACACAAACAAATATATTTTATATATTTTTTACATTTTGCTTAGCTTTAAAATATTTTGTTGTCTAGAATATAGTCATATCATATTTTCAAACCATTATCAGGTAAGTTATTTTAATTTTAGCATTTACTTATACAAGTACTCAAAATTAAGTCTTATATCTATGTTAGCTAATGTGTTATCTTATAATAACTATTATTTACAACTTTTTTATCTAAAAAAATGGCTTAATATATCTGTCACTAATGTTCGCATTTTTTCTAAGCTTGGTGTCATACTCTTCTTCTGTATTTTATTGAATCTGGCCATTCTAACATTGTGTGTTGTGTACAGTACATGTGTTTGTGTGGTAAATAACAATCTTGCTACTTTGCAATTTGCTGAGCATGAGATTCAATGTAAACACCAGTTCACTCATGGAGAGATGTGACAAACGGCATTGCGGAAAGACATAAAGTCACAAACGTTCCGCTACCATGTCCTTAACGTACCATTGATGGTAGAGAAGATGAGAGTGAAAATAAAACAAATTCCTATTCAAGTCAATAACATTGGAGATCATCCATGATTGTTTTCTGTAGTTTCTTGAAATTGAATCTCCTGCTCGGTTTCCCTAGTGTTCATTAACAACTGGTTTTGTCATTTCAGGATTTAAGTTTATTACATTTCTCCTCATTGTTTTGTTTTTATACTCACTCTTTCTTACCCAGAGCCAAAGCCTTAGTAGAAGAATTGAGCCTTTTAACCCTAGAGTTCAGGTAATCATTCACATTTATTAGACATATACTGATTTTGCATTGCTTAAGTTCTGCGAATCTTCAGGAAAACACCTGCATTACCAACTATTTTTTTTTGTTTGCATTTCAAAGCAACTTTTATCTGTTACCTTCTATATATATTTTTACTTTATTGTTAATTTCTAAGGAGCTAGAAAGCATGTGCATGCAAAAATATTTTAAGAGACACTCGACTATCCACAAGCATGGCGTAATGATATAACACCTCTTTGAGGCGTTCTCCAGCGGCGTTGTGTCTCTTTAAATGTTTAGTGATTCAGAGTATGTCGGGTCATAAAATTTGATTCTTTTTCCATGTAACATGAAACTGTATTGAATCCTGATACTCGTCCACACTGTTAAGAATGAAACTTGAATGAAACCTGAATGATTGATTAAATAAAAAAAATCATTTTTCACATTTATCATGGTAATAATGCTACAAATATTTGTGTTGCGTACGAACATTCATCACTTGAAGTTTCATGTTGCAGCTAAAAGCTTACGTTATAGGTGCCGTAAGCGAGAAAGCATTTTTATGATGACCGCACATAAATTGCGCAGCCTGACAGACATCACTGAAATGGGTGTCTTGAGAAATTACACCTGTCTTGGAGAACGCTATTAGCTCAGAAAGAAAAGGGTCAGGGGAGAAGCTTGTGTTTTCTTAGCCAGTCAGAAAACAAGCAAATCAGAGCAGTCTTTGCCCTTCAAACACTTGGTTTTCTGCAATCGGTTTAGCTGCAGTTCCATTGATGGGTTGAGATGTGGAGGAGGGTGTGGTCTAAAGGCTAAAATCGTTTTTAGTACATTAAACTGTCGTTGTCCTTCAATTCATGAAGTAACTGTAGCTTTTTTACAACTGTTAAGCTACTACAGTATGTTAAGTTAATAGCTTTATTGAAACTTTGCACATTTCCAATGTTAAAAAGATTTAAGGGATAGTTAATTTTAGGATTTACTGTACATCAGTGACCTTCATGTCATTGCAAATCTTTCTTCTGCAGAACACAAAAAAGATATTTTGAGAAACGTTGGTCATCAAACAACATTGACCCCTATTGACTTCTGTTATGTGGAAAACATAACAACTGAGATATTTGTCAAAACATCTTCTTTTGTGTTCCACAGAAGAGTCACATGCAAGTTTCGAATGACATGTGAAAATATTTATTTTTGCATACTATCCCTTTAATGCACATGGGGATGCTGGTTGTCTTGATACAGTTTGTTTAACCCTGCTAAAAAAACATCTGCTTTGTTTTCTTACATATTACTACGTTTTACTCTGTGGCCCGAGTGTTTGTATTGAACTAAAGCATTTTACATTAACAACAAGCAAGTATGGGCTGTGTTCTTTTCAGTTGTTATTTCTGTGTGTGTTTGACTTCTATGCATTGTCTGTTATGTCCATACTTGGCTGAGCGGTGACCTCGCTTTATCATGCACCTTAACATATGAAATAATATAATGCTATGCATATCTGAACACATGTTAGATGGTTTTAATCTGCTTGCTGTGATGCCAATATGACGTGACATTGTTTAAATTCTTGATAAAGGTTAAAAATTTTGTGGTTTGTATGCACAATGCTATGCGAGTTTCTTCAAGCCTTTGTTAAGCTCCGCACCATCTCTTAATATTGAATCAAATGTTACAGAGTGTCCCATGGAAATTAATCACAGGATACAGTGAATGCTGACATTTTTATTAAAATGTGCTTGAATGGATATTATTTCTATGTGGACTAGAAATGTGAAGACTCAGTGATATATTCTTTATTAAATTGATCGCAGCAACAAATAGCAACAACACTGTTTCAGATAGCAGCATTTGCTGCGATTTGATTGGTCAGCAATGTTTTAAGGCGGAGCTTACAGACGGGTCAATTAAACATGTAGCATCTCTAATGTAAAGAGCATGTCATGTCAATATTCATTTCAATGTGAATCTGATGTTTCTCTCTCTACAGGTCAAATTGTGGTATGACAAAGTCGGCCATCAGCTCATCGTCACTATTTTGGGGGCGAAGGACCTGCCTTCAAGAGAAGACGGCCGGCCACGAAACCCTTATGTGAAAATCTACTTCCTCCCTGACAGAAGGTGAGATTGGGTTACTCGTACCAGAAATTCTTAACAAGCGAGACCTGAAACATAGATGAGACAGGAAAGTAGGGATGAAAGAGAAAAAATTGAGTTGGGATATGATTCGAACCTACTTTCCTGTGTGCAAACAGCTGTTATGTGATAGCACATACAGAACCAACTCTGTTTTAGAGACTTTTAAAAAAAATATTATGCAGTGATCGCAGTGCCAGTGTTTTATTGTGAACACAGCTTTTTTCCTAATGCCATGTACAGTCGGTGATTGAATATCTGAACAATGAGCTGTTTTCAGTGTCTGTTCCTGGTTTCTTCTTCCAAGATGGTAAATAAAAACAGTTTGAATAATTGTTTCTCCAGCGACAAAAGCAAAAGAAGAACAAAAACGGTTAAGAAATCACTAGAGCCCAAATGGAACCAGACCTTTATGTATTCTCCTGTCCACCGGCGAGAGTTCAGGGAACGCATGCTGGAGATCACACTGTGGGATCAGGCTCGCGTACGAGAGGAGGAGAGTGAGTTCCTGGGAGAGGTAAGGCACAGATGAATCAAGCTGAAAGATATTTTCAGTGAATAAAAAAGTGCTGTATTTTGCTTAAAGAATGTTTATAACCATTAAGGCGTTTTGTATTGTGACATTATGTTAATAACCTGTTCATATTAACCTGCTAACTGTCATCGTTCCTCAGGAGGAACATAATCTAATCATGAATTATCATTTGAATTATAATCTAATCATGACAAACTATAAATTGATGGAAAGGTATAAGACTCA
The DNA here is from genome assembly GCA_019155185.1 of Beaufortia kweichowensis. Lineage (NCBI taxonomy): Eukaryota > Metazoa > Chordata > Actinopteri > Cypriniformes > Gastromyzontidae > Beaufortia > Beaufortia kweichowensis. The sequence continues at coordinate 15,268,757 of CM032800.1, forward strand.
AGATGAAATATTTGACCAATTTTATAACAATAAACATGAAAAAAATGTATTAAAAAATGTTAATGTTACTGTAATTTATAAAAATACCTCAAATGAAAAGAAATGATGAAAAAAATTATACTATTTAAAAATTGTAGTTCAGATTCATTTTCATGTGTATAATCAATTTCTTCGGTGACAGTTATCAGATTAAGCACATTTTGGCCAAAACTACCATGCAAACAATCTTATACTATAATACAGAAATAATAATCACAATTTTCTAACAATACCATACATTTTTTTGCTATCATACTTTACTTTAAAATGCAATTCAAAAAAGCTTTTTAATTTAAATGAATTCAAACTTTATCCATTACAGTAATGAGAAGATTTTTTTACCATTACAGTACTAAAATGTATTTTTTTATGCCAAAGTTAGGATGAAAAATATAAAAAATGAAATGTTATTATGTATATTGCGTATAGGCAGCATGTGCATGTTTTCTATGCGTGTGTGTTTATCTTCTGTAGATACTCATTGAGCTGGAAACAGCCTTGCTGGATGATGAGCCCCACTGGTACAAACTGCAAACGCATGATGTGTCATCAGTGCCCCTGCCCAAGAGCTCCCCCTGCCTGCAGAGACGAGCACTGCATGGTGACAGTCCCACACGCAGACTACAGAGTAAGATACTCTCAACATGTAACAAAGAAACTGAATATATTAAACATCTGTTTGACCCTCTCGCAGCTGTTTTCAGACATCTTCTGTTGTAAGTTTTAGGCCATACATATTCTTGTGTAAATATGTATGTATCTGACCTCAGCAGACTTTCATAAGCATTCAGTGTAAGCAGAATCTGTCCCAAATACACAAAAGACACCAGAAGTTGCTGTGAGTGTCCTGCGTTTACAATTTATTTCTTGACCTCATTATTTCTGCAGCCAAAGGCCAGTATTCATACACATCAGGTAATGAACGCTGCATGCTCATCCGTGTGTTTTTACGCTGGATCCACCCTTTTCTCCCTCTCACTCCTGTGAAAGACTTAATGAACACAGAATGAAATGGACCGTGTCCCCACACCGTCACACTTTCCCACAATGCCCTCTGATTCTCCCCAGTGCCGCAGTATTTTTCTCTCTACTGCACACCAGCCCGAACACGTTACAGTACTGCATACACACTGCTGTGTACTATTGGTAGGATTTGCTGTAGAACAAAATCAGGATTCAGTTTAGTTTTCGTTACGAGAGCTATTGTAATACGTGCTCTGAACAAACTAAACAAACACACAGAGCTTTTGCTGGTTTTATTGTGTGTCACTTTTCTTTGTGTGTTTCCTAAAATTTGAAATAGTTATACAAATAGAAATAGAAGAGAGAGATTTCTTGGTTTTGTTTTGGTTGCTGTGTGGTTTTGCATTTACAGTACCTGGTTATAATATCGTAAATATATGGTATAGAGCACCTTCGAAAAGTGTGAGACAGTGAAGGTAATTCACCTATAATTTATTTTCTAGTGCAATAGTTTGCTTATTTCTTTCAGTAAAATAAGTCCTAAACGATGCAGACATCTTTTGGTCCACCATTTTAAAACTGCTTTAGTAAGGTGTTTAACTTACATGCAAATAAATTCATCTTTTGACACATTTGCATGTGTTTGATTTAGTGGTAGAGAGATTTATATACCCAAAGCCAAGTTGGGAAAGAAAACGACAACCTTATGAAAGAGATGGTAAGAAATGAAGCAGGTTTATTGCTGGGTTGTTATCCCTGGGAAGACGCGAGCGTCCGCTCGGTGGGCGAGTGCAGGTCGGCGTTCTTTGAGGCGGTGCGGCAGATTAGCTTTCATTCTCAATGCGAGATGAGTGATGGAGTGGCCGCCTCAGAGTGTCAAACTCGGCAAACGTCAGCGTTACGGGCTGAGGAACAGCACTCGGTGAGGTTTATTTCAAACGACTAAAACAAAGTGAAAAGAAGATCTAGTTTCTCATTTAATACGAGACCGAGATTTGGTGGAGAAAGAGAGACATCTGACTGACATGTTTGGTTATCTTTAAGTGGTCTGATATAAGTGTAGTTTCTTTAGCATTTGATATAAACATCAAAGATAGAGATGAATGGGCAGTCGCTCTGGTCTAAAACCTGGTGAGATGTCTACATAGAGCTTCAATGAATAGAACATTATACTGTCTTCTGAGATATATTGTGAAAACATAATGCAAAATAATAAAGATATTTTATGTAAACCTTAAAACTTCTCTCTCTGTCTTTTTCTCTCCTGTAGGGTCTCAGAGAATCAGTGACAGTGAGTTTTCAGACTATGACTGTGAAGATGGTGATGGTGTTGGCGTTGTATCAGGTAAGACGGTATAGATTCACTGCTAGGTTCCTTCAGTATGATGCTATTCTCTGCTTTCAAAGACTAACATCTCATATATTTCACCCAAGAGCTGGGTAAAAAATAAAACTCACTATATGCCAAAAGCAAGGAATAAAACCAGTTGTCCGGAAAATAGCTGTAGTAGGCAGTATGCACTGTGTACTTTATTCAATCCTGAGAAAGCGCTCCATTCTTAACATGTAGTGGACATACAGTACACAGGCTAGTATTATATGTGAAGCCTGCTTTTTTTAATGATTCGAACGCTATTATAAACATTTTAAATAGTAGCATGCTGCAATATTGTCACGTGACCTCACCACATTGCATGCTGACTTCAGTTAGTAACTCTAGGTTTGCACTTAAAAATATATATATTTTATTTATTTATTATTTTACTTGTATATTAAATAAAAAGTCAAGTAAAAGTGCATTGCATTATGGGATAGAGTATTTATTTAGTATTTATGCAGTGTGCACTTTTGTATAGTGCGCAAAAATATACAACTATAAAACTGTTTATCTGTAATACAGACATGAAGGGAAGCCTGAACACACATTATATTACTGAACACACATTATACTGTATATTCTGTCCCCTAAACACTCACAAAAAATTTTCAAATTAACATAGTTAAGTATGATTTATAAGCGGTTTTCCTTATTGGGACCAAATAAAATGTCCCAACTTAACTTTTAAAAATGACTGTTTTTATACTTTAAGGGGACATTTGGTCCCCACACTGTATGGTTTACCAGGACACACACACAGAAACGTTTTTAAATTCCAGTCCTACTCTATGTGAGAGAGGGAAACCCTCTCTCGTCTCTCTCACTCTCTTTCATTGATTTTGGCTGGGTTGTAAAGTGCTGATACAGTGTATTCCACTGGGAACAGATGATTAACATTCAGAGGATTATAGATCGCTGCTTTCCTTTCATGCGCTCCGTGTCGCTGTTGCGTTTTCCAGCCTGTGTGTTTAGCAGATGCTCATTCATCGCAGGATGACTCACCGGTGCTTCCAAAAAATATTTTTATAAAAAATGTTCAATACAGTAGCTTTGTTCTTATACCTAGCAAGCTATATACTGACAGTATGATTCATGCAATATCTTTCATGGTTTATTCTGTTCGTTCTGTATTTGTCTTTTATAGACTATAGAAACGGCAGGGACCTCCGGAGCTCCACCCTCTCCGTGCCCGAGCAGGTCTTATCATCCAATCATTGCTCTCGGTCAGCTGATATCAACCGGGCACGGTCACGGTCGCCCAGCATGCCCCCTTCTCAGAGGTCAGAATGATTTTATTTTCTCCACATTTCAATCTAAATCAAGCTGTACATTTTGAATTTACCATTAGATTCAGCAGCGATATATCAGAGGATATAAAATATCCTCTGACAAAGAAAATATTATAAATACTGTAATAGAAATAAACAGATCTGTAATTCAAAAATGTATTTAATCCTTAAAAATAAGTCAGGTTTTAGGTTTTTCAAAATGAATACGTTCTAGAATAATAATTCTGTTCTTTGCATGATATGACTCTTTTTATGATACAGTGTTATTAAACGTTTTGGTGCGTTTTGGTGTCAGTGACCACATTTCTTCCTCATGAAGGGTTTGGGTTCATACTGTACTACCATCAGCTCCAATGAAAACACAATCCTCTCTCTCTCTCTCTCTCCTTAAATTTCTCTTTCCCTTTGGAAAATCCATATGTATTCTCTCCATCTGCCTGCAGTCATTTTCTCACCTTACCTCGAACCCGACACAGTCAGCCTCATGACAGTCAGCTGGAGGAGCTCAGGTAGAACCATTCACACCATCGTTTGTCCCCATTACCATCCTGCTAGATACTCTAACATATGAGAGTTCCTCTGAACATTACTAACACTCTCTGAGACTGAAACCTGAATCAGCCTCCTGTTAACATAATGATGGCAACTGGTTCACATTCTGGAAATAATTCAAATACATGGTCCTTAAAGGTGCAGTGAGTGATTTTTTTAAATATTTTTTATTACTTTTTGCTGGTTGATAACTTGATACTGACACGTACTGGCATATGCTGCATTGCGCAGAAGCTTTAAATATGGATGTAACAGGGATGTACCCTATTCAAAGGTGTATTTGTCACCCATTATTTCTTTTTTCACAGAACTTAGTGATCTACCTTTTTTTGTACTGTCTGTATGTGGCAACCTTTTAATGCCAGATTTGCCTAATAAAATATCTAATAATGCACTGTACACTGGGTTATTTTTCAACCTATGGTTGTTTCAGAAAATAAAAAAACCCAACCACTGGGTTAAATTAGCCTAAAAATTGCCCATATTTGACCCGAACATGTGTTGAAACGACACAGCATTATTGGCTAAAACAAACCAGCATAAATGATATAAGTAGTGGTCATGTGACCATGAGGTTAAGCCATCCTCATGTAGCACAAAACCATATATAGAACCATAGAACCATCTTTTCTGAGTGAGTTTGGCACAAAAGCCGTTTTTAATATCCTCAAAAATAGTGCACAACAAAACAAAACATCACCAGTGGCACATTAATGTTGGCACAAGGTTGAACAGCTTTTAACTTTACAAAACACTGTTGTAAATACTGTTGTTAATAAATATATGTTTCCCATTCATCTGTCCTACTGTACACATCCCAGCAGATGTATATATTTCTCAAGAAATGGAAAATATATACACCATACCAAGCTTCTGTCTCTTTAGGAATAGTGAGTTACTGTATACATTTGACTCAATCCTAAAGCATCATGGTCATTTTCTTCTCATAACACCGTCATAAAAAGCTCTCTGTTTTAGACAGTTGTACAGTTGCCCAAGATTTTTTTTCTGATGACAAAATCTGTTGAAGAGGAGCTGTAAATACAGTACTTCACTTAAGCACAGTAATGGGATCTTAGTTTGCTACACGGTGATGTAAGCGTGTGTAACTGTGCGTTTTGTGTGAGAAGTTGTCCAGCAGATCTGAATTTAATTCTGTTTGCTTATTTCACAATGCTGCAAATCATCAAGTTTTGTCTTATTTGTTTTCTAGAAAAAAATTATTCTTACCAGTTTTGGAGCAAAACATAAGACTTAATTTAACTGTTTTTGCTTTTCTAATTAAAGTTACTGAACTGTAGTTTGTCTTTATTTTTGACCTTTCAAAATGTTACAGAATTCTAATATGATAGGAAGGAATTGAAGTGTTGTAATGCCAGTACTTTGTCTCAGACAAAAAGACATTTAGTTTAAAATCCTGAGGGAAAGATGCCATGGTGCTGCAAAGTGTATTACATATTTTACAATATAAATATTTAAATGTTTTTTTAGCATAAGCCTCATTAAATGTATTATTTTGTTTGTTTGTCTTTTTTAACATTAAAAACAGTTTAGAAATTAACAATGAAAAGTAATTCATCGGTTTTATAAATGAACATTTGCTGGCCAACTTGTCATGCATTACACAAACATACTACATGTGCCTTTTTGTGGTCTTGTGTACTGTGTTATACTGCGTCAAATGTCTTCTTGTTTCAAATTATGTATAACATTTTATTTTTATTTTTTTTGACTGGGCATAGAGCACAACAGCTAAGTGGCCTTGATTCCAGAAATATTTTGATCTTGCCTTTTCTCCATAAACATTTGAGAAGTGTTGTCACAATTCTCTTTTCTTTCTTCTTTGTAAAATGAAATTAAAATCACACCGACTTGAGGCTTCTTTAGAAGTGTATACCATCGCTAAAAGAGCACCTGATATGCTATTGCTGATTTTGCCTTTCCTACTATGCCTCCATAGTAGGAAAAAACTTCCATAGTAGGAAACAAATGGCACAGGAGACGATGCCCTCGCAATGGTAGACAATTAGAAAAATTTTTGTAGTATGGGCAACAGATACAAAATACAGATTCATTTTGTACTAACACAGTACTATTTGGCTACAATGAATACATTTCTTTTTCAACATTTGTTCCCAATTGCCAAAGAAGGAGGGTAACCAAATGGATGCCAGTTGGAGTCTCTCAGTTCTGAGAGTCCATCAGCCCTAAAACCTCACCAATACTAAACATCAACCTGTTTCCCCCCCATCGAATTTCTCCAGGAATTACGGAGCGTCAGACAGGCACGACTATCATCACAGGTCCCGTTCAGCAGACCAGCGGTCTGCACTGGAGCGCCCCATGTACAGTCGCTCTCGCTCCACAGAGCGGTCGCCCGACGGCCCGCCTCACATGAGGTCTTCAATGCCCTCCCTGCCGTTAGGACACTCCGCACCGTCCTCCCCTGCCTTATCGAGGTGACCCAGATCAAAACAACTCATCAGCCCTGACTAATCAAAACGACATCCCTTTCCACATAACAAAGCCCTCCATCCAATCCACCCGTTCAGTTTCTTTTGGTTTTTCCTTTTACAGCAATGCTGCTACTCCATCTCATCTTACAGGAAAGAGAAATCAGAAATGCAATCTCTTTAATATCTGTAGATTCTCAGAGACAGCAGTGAGATTAAATGAGGAGCAACTGGAGGTTTTACTTGGTTCTCCAGCATTTCGATTTGTCTTAAAGGATCTCAGTAATCTCTCATGTCATCTCTAGAGTTTCGAAAGGGATCTTAACAATCAAACATCTCAAACTGGCTCAGTTTGATAAGATGCCAAAGTTGCCAATTAAAATCACAAATTGAGCTAAAACATTTCAAACCAAATTCACATGCAGTTTTTACTGCTATACAAATTTTTGTCCGTTTCTATTTCTTGTAAGACAAATTAGGACAAAAACTATATTCTGAGCTATGAAAGAGCATTACAATTTTCCTCTGGGATTCCTGTGGAAGTACTAGATGCAAACTGTTTGTTACTTTTTAATTGTTTGTTTTAACACGCCAGTTATACTTTGAATATAATGGTGTGAATTATTCATTTATTGTTTTTCCATCATTGTTTTCAGATATTTAACTCATTGCTTTTATGTTTTGTGTTCTGTTGAGAATAACACAATACAACTTACAGTATCATTTTGAAAGATCCACCTTCATGTCCCGTGCCAAAGTATTAAGCGTTTTGTGAACGTGTCGATCCACATATAAATGATTACAATTCTAAAGCAGATAGTAAGTACAACCACATGTAACTACAATTGCTTGCTTGCTTTTACCCAGAACATTTTGGAAATGATGAAACACATCACACATTTGTTGCAATAATTTATTTATTTATTCATTTTGAATGATTGTTTTGTTTATGAATTAGTTTGAGCAAAATGCTGATAGAAAACCACATATTATTATTATTGGCTTTGTATATATGACTTTGCATAATTATACAAAACACGTATACTCCTGTTTTCAGCACATGCCTTTTAACCTTTCATTTTCCAGATAATTAAAAAAATATATTCTTTTAAATCTACTTAATAATATTAAGGAGAATGTTTTTCATTTATTAATGTTTCATATGTGAACTTTCAAATCTTTTATACCTCAATGTTTCTGTTTTTTTATTTAATATTTCTTTTTATATTACTGCTTTTGTTTTATCGGAAATTTTTTGTTACTGTAGCTCCATTGCTGGCAACTACAATAAGCATTCTGAGTAATGCCTTGCATTATAAGATTAAAGCACATAAACAACTACTACTAATAATAATAGTTATTGTTTTGTGTAGGGCACGTCCTCGTGCTGGATCGGCTCAGACCAGCCCCACCGACACCCCCGTAAACAGCAGGAGAGGACGACAGCTACCACAACTGCCTCCGAAAGGAACGCTGGAGAGAAGTATGTTTGCGTTTCTCTTTTGCTCCGTTTGAGTTTTCCGTTGGCTCTCGTTCTAGGAGTCTGAAAGCTGGTGTTGTGTCCTCAGGCGATATTGTTTATCGTGGGGAAAAACAAATCGTGGTTACAGTGTTCTTTTTTCTGAAAAAAAGCAGATTATAAAATGAATTCTTAAATTTTTTTATGGATTCCTAACTTATCACAACATTGCGTTTCATTACCCCGTTGGCCAAATATGACACTGTTAGTGCTGTAGTCACTTCCTGTTATATTTGAGTATGTATCTCACACATGGTCACATTCATGGCATGTGTGGTTTAGTTGTGCATGTGCGCTGTGATGTTTAACATCTCAATTCGGTTCCCTCTTTCATTCCTCTCTCAGAAGACCGAGATGAAGAATCTGAGCCGTGTCCAGGTGTGTTACATGACTGAAGGTTTAAGCTGTCAGAAATAACGTTCTGATTGAATTAAACTGTTGTGCAATGGTCTTGAGCTGGTATTTTAAGTTTACAGTGCAGCAGACAACACCTCAATTTTCAATGTATTATGATGCAAGGTGTCGCAGAAAAATGCAAGGGTTGCACTGACCAATGAGAATTTTAGAAGGCAGGACCACTGCTTTTTGAAATCAGGCTGTATTTGCTTTAAACACTTACCAAAACACTTAGGTGTAATAAATATAGCTTTGAGTGCTATTAATGCCAGGTCCATTGCAAACTCTTCATGTGTGTTTGTGAATGTGATTAGTGCTTGTTCAACTTATAGTTTTTTTTTGTCTGTTTCCTTGTAATCATGACAATGTTGTGGTAAACAGTTTTATAACTGTACTTTGAGTGTGTGTCTGTTGTCTAACTGTGAGATCTTATTTTTAAATGTGTCGTTCTGTTTTGGTTCGAGTTTTGAATGATGTTTGGTTGGCATTGCATAGCTCAGTAGGCATAATGGAGTTTTAGTTTGAAGTATTGATGTCGTCTCGTATGTTACATTTTTCAGGTCTTGGAAAATGTTTGTATTTTGGGTTGAAATCTTGAAATCTCTTAACTTTTGATTTCCATAAATCAACACGTCTTGGCAAATCTAAGCATAGTTTAAGACACTGCTCAGTTCTTTTCCATTTTTTTGCCCAGAAAAATCTTAATGTAAGTGTAATTTTCTTGTTTTGATTCAAGTATCTTTTTATTTTTTACACTACACCGATTCATGTGGGTTAAATAGCAAACTTAGAGACCTAAAGAATTGTTTACAACACTTTTACAGATGTGTAAAAGTTTCAAAGCATCACATGCTTCAGTCCTCTGAGAATAAACTCCACACGATAGTGTGTGATTCCAGCATAAAATAGGTGAAATATTTTATGCTGGAATCACACACTATCGTGTGGAGTTTATTCTCAGAGGACTGAAGCATGTGATGCTTTGAAACAGAAAAAGTGCTCACATGTTTTCTGTCTGTGCCTTTTATTATAGAAATCTGCTTGAACTTACAACTATACGGTTCTGTGTCTGTTTTGGGTCACGCATAACTTTTGATAAGAGCAAATGAAATGTAATGGTAAAGGTTGGGTCTGGTCTGATCTGGTTACGTGGTCTTGGTCATGAGCTTGTTTTGGGCTTTAAAAATACAGACATCTAAATAAACAGTGTATCAAAATAATAAAATTGGTTGTACATAAGACAGATACAGTAAACTCAGTCACAGGCCGAAGTTTCCAGCTGGTCACATTTCCTCCACGGCCATCTGTCACATCCGTTGTGTTTGTCACAAGATCTGCTCTGTTGGGAGTTTGTACGTCTGCCACCTTCCCAGCATGCATGTTTTCTGTCCAACTGCTATTTACTTTACAGAAGCTGTTTGAAAATCGTGCTCATTCATTTTGGTAGAGCATTCGAAATCAGGATACAGGATATTACATTTTTGCAGTTTGTGCATTATTCCACTGTTTCTGCTGTTGTGTTAAAGATTGGGAGATGAGGTGTAATGGCCAGACGGTCAATGGGAGGAAAGGCAAGTGTCTCCAGGGGTGTGTTTGTGGTGTAGTTTACTATCTTTCCTACGAGAAAGTTTCACCACCTTTTTAATAGAGCTGGGAGATGTATCAAATACAGATAACAGAGATTGCAACGATTTGATGTCAGCATGAACTCAAAATTATATAATTATAAGATTTTGATTTACTTGCATCAGACATTTTCAATCTACTTTGTAGCAGTCTGTTTGGTGGAAATTATAATTTTTTTTTTATGATTATTTGATTTTTAGCTGTATATCACCCAACTCTTATTACATATTTAAACTATCTCTAATTCAAATCTTTCCTTAAAAATGTCGCTGTTGATAAAGGATTGACACTGGTCTGTGCTCATTGTATTCTGCATGAATGAGTTTCTCTCAGCTTTACTGTTTCTAGGTCAGTTTCTTCTCTCCTGTCTCTCCTGCTCTTATTTGTCTCTCTCTCTCGTGTGAGGGGTTGCTATTTTTTAGGTGTGTAATTTGCTGTGAATAATTCGGAGAGATTGTATTGAATGTGAATGACCTGGATTAAGTTTCTGTGGAAAAATATTCTGCTCTATTCTCATAAGCCTGAAAAAAGCTGATTTAATAGATGTGTTTTGTGGTTGCATTTGTGTTAAGTAGTTTATTTCTTAGTCTATACTCTTTACATACGAGTAATCTAATATTAAGACATGCACATTTTAGTATGAATACAGTAAATCAGTTTGGATCGCAGACTGAGTCATTAAGAGTTTTTCACCAGCAGATGGCGCACAAACACACGCTGAGAGGAGCTGTTCACTGTTACAGTGCTGAAATGACTTACATTTGTCCAAGATGGGCCAAAACTTAAAAATGGATGGATAAAAATGGATGAATGTCATTGTGTTTGATGTCAAATGTCAAGCCATATCACATTTATTTTAAAGAAAGACAATCCAACCACATTTCTTGAGCAAAACATCTCACAAAAGTTTTTTTAAAGAATATAAAGAAATGATAAAACAATATATGGGTGATTGACAAATGTATATGTGCAATGGTGTATGACATTGTGAAAAACTATTTGTATATTTTTCTACATTTTTGCGGTCACACCATAGGACACAGTCACCTATTTATTTGTCAACTACCCATATACTATTGTTTCTATAATTTTTTAAAAGCAATAATAGAAATCTTTTATTAATACTAGGAATAAACAGTTCTTCCACTTATTTTTGTTTGCATGGTTTTTCATAGTCATGTAACATGCTGTTTTAAGAATTGTTATTTGCATAACAGTCCATATTCCTCTTAAGTGAACACATGAAATTAAAGTAAAATAACTATTTTATGAGTCCTCTTTTCTCCATTTGTTGGGTTTTATTGCTCTCAGTAAAATATAACCAGATGGTTCAATATATTGGTAATAAATACATTCTATAAGAATATATATATTTCCACTGAAAATGTCTCGTCCATAATGCTGGAATTGCCCAGTTTATTTACTGTTACTATTATATTGTCTAGAAAAAAATTGTGAAATGTTTTGCTTGAAAACCTGCATGTGCTACAATACATGCCACTATAAAAGCCACTTGTTTGTCAGGGTGCCAGAGGTGTCCTAAAATGTTTTAGGACACGCTTATTGTTTTAGCCATGTGTTAATGCTGACTGTGTCTGTGTGCTGCGTGTTAAGAGGTGACATGGGAGGACCAACAGAGCTCAATGGTCAGTGCTGGTCACTTGACTAACGGCCATCTGGAGTCGATGCACATCGCAGCTCAGACAGGTTTGTGAAGGTCCATCCCAGTGACCTCTCTGACAATGACCCTGTCTGCTCTTTCCTCTCCTTATTATATTGTGTTTCACTTCTGACTTTATTTATACTTTCTTGTCTCTGAATAAGTACAGTAGAATAAAGGCGATAACAAAGAGAGTCTGAATCAGTCCGAGCCCACAAACCAACCACAACCTGTTCTCTGGTCGTCTAAAGCCTCAGTCACATCACCTCTTCTGAAAAGTGTTAATCAGCGGATTTCAGTGAAACACAGCTCATGAACAAATAAAGATCCTTTTATTGATCTTTGTAGTGTAGTTTAGTAAAGCACAATAGTAATTTACAACACTTTTCATGCAGACGTGCTCCTTTTGCACTGTGTGTTTTTGTGTTCACCTTGTACAAAAGTATGACTCGATACGATTTCAACAGCGTCTGAGCATTTACCCCTTTCATTAAACTACATGCTCAGCTCATGCACAAGCAAAGTGACAGATCTGTGTGTGTGGAATACTGTTGCAGACGAGTGTTTTAAAATCTATTGTCACAGCCAGTCATTAAACAACGACAGTAAAAAAGACAAAGATACTTAATATTCACAAGATGCGCCACTGCTGTTACTATGAATGGGGTGGATTGCAACGCTCAATATGGCCGTTCTAGCGCTGGACGTTCCGCCTTCCAGTAAAAAGAACCAATCACAAATCGATAAAGACTGTCGTTTCCACAGGGGAGGGGCTGTTTACAGAGGCTCAAGAGGTGCTAGCCAACCTGTGCACATGCGCAATTTGAGCTTAGATACAAAGGTTATGGTACAGTTAATGTCAGTTTTAATTGTTGGTCGGAAATATGTTATTGAATTGCGATTTTAGAAAGCGATTGTAGAAATATCTGCCTTCCCCTATTCAAGTAAATGACAAACATGGTGACAGAACCATGTTAAGCCGAACTCAACAAAGACAACAGTGAGACTCTTATAATGAGTAACACATCACAGGACACAGTGTGTGTGTGTGTGTGTGTGTGTGTGTGTGTGTGTGTGTGTGTGTGTGTGTGTGTGTGTGTGTGTGTTTGTGTATGGGGCAGTGTAGGGTCTGTTTCAGACCGGGCTAATAAACGTAACATCATGCAGTCTTGTCGTTAGAGTGGCATCATTATTTTTAGGTGATTAATGCATTAAAAAAAGTGCTTAGATACACAAGATCATGTGCACAGCGGCGGTGTGTGATTAATGCTTCGGTCGGTTAAAGCCCAGCTCATTGTTATTCTGGAGAACAAGGAAAACTGAGAAATAAACAGCAGCATCAGCAGTTTGTGTTTTTCTGTAAAGATGCAGCGTTTAAATATGCAGATGAGAATGGCAAACCGCATTACATAACACATTAAACACTACTCAACTTCTGTTATATCTGTGGATTGAGAATTTAGGACAGTTCACTAACTGATGCATCCAACAACTGACTAGTAGGTTACCAAGTTTTTACCAAGTTCAGCCTGGGACAGAAATGGCTAGTCTGGCTCTGATTCATAGCTGTTCATTTAGTTTGTATGATGGATAGAATGTTGACTGCAATACTGATTTGTTGTAAAAAATATTAATTGACATCATGTTTTTTTACTGGCAGTACAGCGACAGCTGAAATGGTCATTACTGTAAATGTTCATTGGTCTCCATTGGTTGAGCCAGTGTTGGGGAATAACCTGCAGAAAGTATTTTAACATAAAATTTTATCTTTAAATAACGTAAAGCCGACTGATCACTGCATAAATTCATTACATTGTGATGTAATGTAGCAGGTTGTTTCCCTGCAGGGTTTGTGCAGATCCTCCTCTTGTCTTTTCCTCTATTCATTTCTTTTCACAGGTCTTTTTATCCATCTTTATCATGCCCTATTAACAGTTTTCTAATATTTCAGATTTTGTCTTAAAGCAGGACTGACTACTTTACTGTGATTTATTTTACATTTTCCTTTCACTTTATTTAATGCATTTGGAGGAAACTTTTTTCTAGTGAAAGTACACAGTCCTAGGGATCCGAACCCATGACCTTGACAGCTGCTGTGATCCTTCTTTTCTAACTGAACTTGAAACTCGTGTTTGCGGTGTTTCTGCTTGTTGTGTCTTTTATTTCCTTCATTGTGTGTATGTTTTTTTTTTTTGTTGTGTTGTTGTCGTGTTGTGCCGTTTCCCTGTGTGTTTTTTGGCCCTTTTCTCCCCCCTTCCCTCCTCTGCACACCTCCTCTCACACCCCTCTCCTCTGTGTCTGTCCATGTTTGTGATGTGACCCCTCCACCCCAAACCCCTCCCTCCCAGAAGCCACGGACACCCGCAGTCAGACAAACTCAGGTCTGGTCCTTTCTTCTGCTTTGTTTTGCTCGGCTTCTTCTTGGCTGTTGCCTGGCTTCTTGTCCGCTCATGATTATTCACCCTGCTGGAAAAAACATAGTGGCTTATAAATTGACCATCAGCCACATGGACTAAAATGGTCTACCAGATTAAAACTAGGTTCAGCGGGTCCATCTATGACCATACATGCTTGGTTTTCCAGCAGGGCGGGATTGCAGTGCTCATAAAAAATGAATTTCAAGAATTTGCGTCACAGTCCTGTTTTAATCCAAAATGCATTTAAGAAAATATATAGGATTAGCTGCATGAAAATGGTGGATTTTGCTGTCATGACAATAATGTCAAATTAAAACTATGTGTATTCAAAATATAATTTATATATTGATATATATTGACTTTTTTGTGATTTTGGATTTAGACTTTTTTCACCCTGACATGAATTTTTTAGAAATGGTTAAATGTTAAAAATATAGCATTGAGAATGCTGTATTGTGCATGAAAGCCAAACACCACTTCTGTTGTCTTCACTGGCTTTTCTCCATCACTCTTTTCACATTCATCTCATGTCTAAGTGTTAGTTGTAGGTGTTAGATTCTTCTGTGAGGTCAGACTTCTGTGAGGTCTCCTCGGCTTCAGTTGTGATCATGTGTGATAAAAACTCCTCCTCTTGTCCTCATTTTAAAAACAGGTTCAGAAACACTGGTACATATATTGTTTGAGCTTTATCAGGGATCCTTTTCTACAAGAATTATAGCTCTCCTTAAACATATAAATAGTTGTAAGCTATGAACATTAATCACTACAATTTGTATTTCAAGCATATAAGGTCAGACAAAACAGTGCAAGGCTCTCTAATTTATGTATTGTACAGTAGATAAGTTATTAATTATTAATAAAAACTCATTTTATAGAAAACACAGATGTTAAGTCATATTCGAGTGACTGCCAAGCTTTCCTGTTCCAAAGATTTTTAAATGATTGCTAAAAAGATAACATGAATACTTTTTTATGTCTGCGACTGTACTGAATATCTTCTCTAGTGTTATACAGATCTTTATTATTTCTTAATCACCATAAGAACCATTTGAAAACAAGATGTGCGCTTTATGGTTTTGCCATAGCAAATACTGTATCTATGGCAGTGAAGTAAAGATCGGAAACTTTAATTGGAAGAAGTTGCACATAATGCAAACCGAAGACTAGAACTGTTAAGATAAAAGCCCACTGCCCATGTATTGTATAACTGTAGCACTGCTATTAAATCAAATGAATCGAATGATTTTCTGAACACTAATCATTAGGTAATTTGTGGGAAGTGTTAATTACTTAACAACACAATTACTATCGGCAGGAGATAATTGCTATTGACATTTTTACGCCACCTGCTTTGCCAAAGACAGATGCTGTTTGCTGTACAGGCGAATTCTGTGATTGATTAGAACACACCAATTAAAACTGTAGCTTGCCAGACGAAGTGTCTTAGTGGTGCATAAAAACACATGATTTTTATGAAATACACTACTGACATTTTTTTACAGAAAATATAATAATGTAGTTTGTAGCTTACATTTGCATCACTATCAAATGTTTGATTGAACTGGATGTTATTGTGTTATTTAATTTACTAAGCGAACAAACCATTCAAATCAGTCGAGTTTGTGTGAAATTTATTCAACTCGCATTTGTTGAATTAAGAATATACAAATAATAAATATGTAATTTTTACGTATTTGTTTGCTTTGTATGTACTCATCAAAAATATGTACTCATCTCGTATCGTCTCATATGGAAGAATTTGTATGCAATTTGATTATGAAATTTGATTGTTGTCATTTCTTGCCCTGGGTTGATCGTTAATGCCATTGTATGTACAGAGAATTTTACACATTTTATTTAACACCTTTTTGATAAACAATTTAGTAACATTGATGTAACATTGATGTAACATTTGTTACAAGTGATGTAACATTGTTTAACATTGATTAATCTCCCCAAGTACATAAGCCCATTAGAAATGTTAGCTGACCCTTGAGTAGTTTTGTTGATGGGGAAAGACTTCTTGAGATGACCATTTCACATTATTCATGCTTCATTTTGTGAATAGGTCAACAGATCTGTTTCCATGCCGGACACTTAAATCACACATCTCACTGTTGTCTGCTCTGTAGGTGCTTTGGATGTTGAGGAACGAACGCGGGAGATGAAGCTGAAGATGAACAAATATAAACAAGGAACTGGTTCAGACTCTAGGCTGGAACAGGATTATCACTCCAAGGCAAGTGATTGTGTCTTAACTATATAACTGTATTGTTATAGTGTCTATAGCAACAGTTTTGTAGTGCGCAATGTTTTTGGCTTTGATTTATAAATCAGGCTGTTCTCTAGTTTTATTAATTGCACAGTTGTGCTAATAAGTTTACACACCCCTGCTAAATATGCAGAATGTTTGTATAAAAGAAATAACAAGAGGGCTCAAACAAATTCCTAATTCTAGGGCAGTACAGGGTCAGGCCTATATGCTAAATAAAAAGCAAAATGCAGTTTGTTTGTAAATACTAACATTTTGATTATCAACATTAATAAAAATCTATTAATAAATAAATAAATTAATTAATTAATTAATAAAAAAATAATACAAATATAAATAAATAATATAAAAAAATATTTTTGTGCCTTTTGTAGTGTACTGTATTTTTTAAGTTTTAAAGCACCGTGTCTAACTATAGGTCCTGGTTACGCAAATCGTCCTCTTTTCATATGTACGAGAGGCATCATATCACCCATTTCATCAGTTCTACAGGGATCTGTTAAATGCCAAATAAGTTTTAATTTATTTGTGTTGTGTTTGTTCTACAGCGTTCAGGCAGGGAGCCCCAGCGAGGAGAAAACCTGTCGGCCAAATCTTCGGACAGTGATGTTAGCGACGTGTCCGCTGTGTCGAGAACCAGTAGCGCATCTCGATTCAGCAGCATGAGCTACATCTCTGTCCAGTCAGAACGGCCGCGGGGAAGCCGCAAGATCAGGTGAGACATCCTCTGGTCTTTTTAAACAGAGATGGATGAAGGATTGGTTAGGATCCGAGAGGTCCTGAAAAAAAGCCACCTGCACCCTGCAGAGTTTTGGAGGTGACAGCTGCATTTATTCTTAACTGTGAATTTACTTCAGGAATAAACAACAAAAAATTATTTCTTTATAAGGTCCTTCATAAGATCCTGGAAGATCAAACTTTATAGCCACATTTAATTTCTGTTTCCTTTTGCCTTTTAGCTGCATTTTTGTTGGAAACCAGTGAGATTTTACATTTTGATTCCCGCAAGTGATTTTATAGGGTACTACAGATGATTGAAAAAAATTGCAGTATATAATAATCAATATAATTAGAGTTTAAAATGAAAGTTTTCACTCACCAGCCAATTTGGCTAATAGATGAAGTGACCGGCTATTAAAAACTTCCAACAGTCACATCTTTATTTATAAATTATATATATATATATTTTATTTATTTATTATAAAATCAGATTTTTTGATTATTTAAACAAAATTCTGTCATCCTGCCATTACTTTTGCATTACCATTACCTTGTCCTTTTCACCAAAATGTCTTTTAGGTAAGCAAGTCAAAACAGTATAATGAACATCAAACAAAGCATTGAATCAAAGATGTTTCGGGTGACCTTTCAGTTTTTCGCTTTAATAACCCCAGATAAGTAGTGACGGGTGTGCTCAAGTGAGCCAAATATGCGCACATGCTGTGCAAACATGCTGGATTTAGTATACCATGATGAGTCACGAGTTGAGATTTTGCACTAAACGAACAAATTAACAAATTTTTATAATTCATAAAAAGTAACCCGCCAAACTGGCTTGTGGTTTTACATTACCCACCACTTAATTTATTTGGCGGGTGTTAATTTCAAACCCTAAATGTAATATTATACAGTATGCATTTAAGTTGTACATTGTAATCTAAAATTGATTGCAGCAATGTTTATGATTTTCACTATATTGACTCATTTGGTTGGAGAATGCAGTTGTCACACTCCTAAATCACTAAACTCTGTGTGTACAGATTGAGATTAAACCCACAGATTTAGCTGCAGTGTGGACGTGGCCTAAAATAAACACAATAACATTTTCATGAAGCCTGTATTTATAAGGGCATTTGTAATGCATTACAATGCTGGCATAATGCCTCATAAAAACATTATAATATGTTTTGTCTGACAACAGTTATGATACATTATAATACTTACCTATTGGTGGTTATATTTAAGAGAATGGTGATTTGCGACGGAAAAACCTACTAAAACGACTAAAAACCTGTGATTTGCACTGAAATTCCCGACATAAGACATTATATGTCAAGAGATATACAGTAACATTTATAATACATTGTAACTATGGAAAATATGGAAAACATTTATGTATTCACCAGTTTTTATTTAGAAAGACTGTAAAAGTCCCATGGTGTCAACCAATCTAGTTATATAGAAAGAAGCAAGATTTGATTTAATTATTTAAAATTATATTATTATATACATATTTTTATATGTTCCCTCAAAAGCAAGGGTTTATATCTGCATTATAATGCATTACCCTTATAATTTTAGGCTTCATAGAAAGTGTTGCCACAAACACTTTATATGGTGCTAATAATTACTTGTATTATGTTAACTAAATCCCATTAACATGAATTCTGAGCAAACCCTTTATTCGTCTCAGATCATTTAAATCATAACTGGTTCTGTTTCTTTATATGTAACTTGTTCAGGTATATATTTCAGCGCTACAACATATGGAGTACATGTTCATGTTCTGTCATTTTGTCTGGCTTCTGTTGTTTGTATGGTTTGCATTGCATTATTTTGTTGTGCTTTCATTACGTCATTCTTTATCTCAGAAGACATTCAGATAGCGTTGACGCCTGTTTTCCCTTTATTTCTGTTCTGCATGCTGCTTGCTTCACTGCTTCTGCTGGCCACGCCCACAGCAAAGCAATGCATGGGCGGAGCCTCTCCAGGGAGGGAGAGGATGTTGTTGGGGAGGCGTTTCACGAGGAGCAGGAAGAGGGAAAGTTAGAGGAGGAGATAGATGGGAGGAGAGGTGGGCGGAGGGCAGGGAAAGGTAGGAGACAGACAGATAGTGTAGACAGAGAGGACGCTAAGGAGGAGGAGCCTGAAGAGGGCGTGGCCCAGAGGACAGTCTCAGAGACGGACCTCAGGTACATTAGTTGCCATGGCAACCAACTGTATCCTGTCTTGTAGTCTACAAGTATTTAACTACAAGACATTTCCTTAAAACAATGTAGACACACTAACATACAACGACTAGTTTTTGCATAGGATGCAGAATTGCACTTTATTTCTTCATAATGGAAACTCTTCATAGATGCTTCATAGAATCCAGTACACTAGTATCCCATTATGATGATAAATGTAGCTAAATCTAGACCTGCGAACACAAGACCAGTGAATAAAAAGATGGATACAGTAGCGTTCAAGCCATGGAGTTCAGCTTAAGATAAATGACTCAAGGCCTGTTTATGTTCATTGTAAATCACTGTTCAGTTACTGTTTTGTCCGTTTTGCTGTTTGTATGTGCTGTGAATGATCTAACACTATACTGTCAACAATGCTGACACAAAATGTGAAATTTTATCCCAGCGTCTCCAGACCTTGTAATATCCCTCTTCTACTTCTGTATGGCCTCCATTCAGCTTTACACTTGACTGACACAAAACTCAAATGCAATGACCTGACAACAAATCCAGGTCAAATGTCACCCAAAAATAAAAATTATATTTTGCACATAAAAAAGCTTTAGGAATAAAAGCAAAAATACTATATAATAGAATTTTTTTATTATAATTTAATATTAGTACAACAAGTACTACCATGATATAGGTTAACCCCTTTAGCTCTGAACATTTTTTTACAGAATTTTTACCTGAATTTTAAAAGAGTGCTCTACACACATACATTAGGATACATTGATAAAAATGGTCTCATTTTACAAAAAACTCATTACATTGTAACTAATTGCATACATATTTTGTATTTTATATTTCCACAATAATATGATAAACACTGACAGAAAGTCTGAGTGTATTATTTTAGACATGTTTGGTCTCTGACCCTGCCGAAAGTTTCTATTGATTCCACTATGTGGCAGTAAACAGGCGAAAAAAGAATTTTGTTAATAACATCTTTTACACCAAAGATATTTTGCTTTAAATGCAATGGCATAGTTATAAGTGTAGTTTTAAACACAAATTAATATTCACAAATTACATTGAAAAATGCCTGCAAACCGAAATGAAGCAGAGACCAGGAATCTCCTCTCTATCTGCGCTGAAGTTGAAATCGTTGGTCAGCTTAGAAAAACGATATGCAATGCGCTGGTTTATGATAAAATCAGAAACAAACTACGATTTTCGATGCGTACATGTCACATTTGTCACATGTCTTTATGGGATCTTTGCAGGATTTGTGTGAATGCAGGCACAGATTCCAAAAAATCACTCGTAGTATGAATGAACCAAATGAAATGATCCAGGACACAATTATCAGTGTATTTTCCAGAATCTGTGTGAAAGCGGCTTTAGAGTAATTTAGAGTATATTTTTTATTCCAGTACTGACATTTGGAGAAAAAATGCATAATTGTTAATGAATTATTATATGAATTAATACAAAAATAAATCATAAAAAATCTGTTAATATTCTTTACCCAAACTGTACTTTTTTCTTGACCTGGACATGTTTCTGTACTTTGTAAGATATACCTGTTATACGATTTAACCAATGTCTCAGGTGGTATTTTTAGTATCTGAGGATCAGTATCTGTTCATCTCAGTGTTGACATTGCACTGTCTCTGAACCGAGCGATGCATTAGAGTCTAAAGGGTTTTGTGACGAATGGGGTAGAAATGTGATTTGTTTGTTAATAAATGACAGGGAAAATCCACAGACCTTTAACGCGAGTCCCTCAGTTGATCCAATATTTAATCACTTATTTCTCTTTTCATGTGTTTACTGAGGCACGCTGAGCCAGCAAATACATGCTTTGAAAAACAGGAAGTGATGTCAATGGTGTCTGCGATGACTGTGGTGGATGAGCCTTGACTTGTGTAATATGTGGAAGGCATGTGTTCTGGTGGTGTTTCTGTGGGTTAGTTATGCAATCTTATGACTAACATACACATATGGAACTAGCAGGTGAGAAAAAGGAAAATAATTCATAAAGAGATTGTTGTATAAGGCACATAGTTTAATTACTGTGGTCTCTGTTTGGTCACCAAAGCATGTGTTTATAGCACACAGACAGTCATAAGATGTTTTAATGATACATAACAACTACAGTAAACTAGCTCCAATGCTGAACTTTAAGAATTGTGTCACATTTAACTTTTTTTCTTAAGGTTTTTTCAATTAAATTGAATTCAAATGTATTTCTAGATAAAAGGTTCTTGTTCTATTCTCTTCTAATTTATTATAATTTATATTATTAATGTAAAGTTGAATTGAAAAATTGAATTACAGACTTCATACAGACTAAAACACAATAGCACTTGAGCTGGCAAACATTCTAAGAGCATCTTGTGTGCTTCAGGATAAAGGAAAATCTGACCTTTTGTACAATGGAGCTTGAATTGCCTTTAAAAGTGCCTTTAAAGATCCATCTTGATGTAATGTTGAATAAACTAGCCATTAAGAAGAACACTTATTTTTTACTGTCAGATGAGACAGTGACCCCTGTGTTATAGTGCTTTTATTCTGACCAGTCTTTGTAAAGAACAGAATGCTTCAGTGTCACATCATGTGAATTAGGTTTTAACATTTTTCAGGTCCGTTTTGCATGCAGCACTATAATCATTATTGAAATGTAAAACAGAAGCAGCTATGATCACATGTCAGAATCATTAATGTCACATGTAGAGAGCGTCTGCAGTGCATTAGGATAGTAATTTCTCATTTTCTGTCAGAAAGATCAACGCTGTATTTTCTTATGAAATTCCATAATTCACTGTGTCAGATGTCATTTAAAGGTCAGTTCTTACTGAGCAGAGAACATGTTCCCTTCCTTCCCCTCGCTGCCTTGCTGTATACAGTCGACTAGTTCATTCTGTTAAAGATGAAATGTTGAGCATGTCTGACAGATATATTCCAGACACAGTCCAGATTGTTTAAACACTTTTTGTTTTCCTGAGAAATGCATTTAATAGTGCTGTGATACCAAGGTGTCAAAGTTAAAGATATCTTGTTAAATTAATTCAGGACTAAATTACTAAACTATGCTATCGGCATCAATTTATATGCACTATTTATGTTTAATTTCTCATTAACAGTTTTTTTTAGTCATTTGAATGAGACACAAATAAGAACTTTAATATTTCTTTAATCATGTCAGTCTCTTCCCACGTGATACACTAATTTTAATGACATATTTTAATTTAATTTAATACTTTATTTGGTAAGTATCTGTATAATAAGGAGAATAATACATATTTAGTCATCGTCACAGAATAAACCCCTGAGGGTTAGCCCTGGTTACCCTGCCGAAGTTTATTTTGACTGTCTCTTAGTTACATAAAGTAAAATATCTGTCAACACTCAACTTCCATCTTTGTTTTACCATCTCAATTTCAAAAAATATCACACAACTCAAGGGCGTGTTTTAAATGGCATATTTAGAGTGTCAGAGCCCTTGAGTATTTGTCATTAAAAGTGTGCGTATTAATAGTGGCGATAGTTGAATATCTTCCATGACTGAGTCCTTAATAGGCCACGGTTATTTAGACTCACAATTAACTAAAACCCAAAGCACCGTTTCCATAGCGACTGGCTTTTCGCCGTCACCGTCTCTATATGGATTGGACGACACATAGTGACCACGTTCTGTTGTCCTCTTCGCTTCATCCCACAATGCTCAGCATGTTATTATATACTGACGATCACACGCTTCAGACATCATAAAATACATGTAGAACACATCCAGAAAGTCATTTAACCTGATAAATGTCAGAACAGAAATTGAATATACAAATGAAAATGCACTTCAATTTTACAATTTTTAGATTTTAGATATTAACATTTTCTTAAAATTTTTTAGTCTTTTATTTTTTATATTTATAAATTAATATACATATATATATATATATATATATATATATATATATATAAATATTATATTATAAATATTATATTATAAATATTATATTATAAATATTATATTATAAATATTAAAATAAATTTATAAATAAAAAAGTCACACAGGTTTGAAACAGGTGAATTTTAGTTTATGGATTAACTATCCAGATTTTTTAGAGATTTTAGAGATTTAACAATCCTAATTTGAGCTATACAGTACAGTGGATTGCGAGAAGAAAATGGACACGGTGAATGAGTGTGTGCAGAAAACAGTATGCCAGGTTTTGTTTGCCTTAAAAGAACATCATGGCCTAGATAAAAAATGCACTTAGCAAGATCAGCATGAAGGAGAACGTTCTGTTCAGCTGTGGGTGAGCAAAAACATCCCTGGAGAGACATTGCAACATTCCAAGTACATTTGGTGAGGGATCATCTCATCTGCCAAGAGCTCCTGATGGACCAGCAGGAGTTGCTTTGGATGGCCTTTGGTGGAGAAGTGTCCAGTTTGGCAGTAGATGTGATGTCCTCTCTTTGGTCATCATATGGTCCTGTTATATATCAGTAGTGGGTGTTTCTAGTCTCTCTGACAAAGACCTTCTAAGGTAAAGTTAAAGCAGCTGATTGTTGTCGTAGGTTTTTTATGCGAGTTAAACTCACATTTTGTTCTTTAGTCGGGTGGTTTAATGTAACCCCTTGGAGGTGGTGCTCTTTTAGAGACCTCCAGAATCTCTTTTAGTGGCCATATTGATTTTGAAGTAAAATTATTTTATTTTATCAATATATTTTACACTGAAAAGAAAGGTGTGAAAAGGCCTAAAGGTCTGTCCAGATATACTCAGTATCTCTTCTTGATAGGTCATGCTTCACAGTATCTGACCAGGATTTGCAGTATGCCAGACACTTTTTTTAATAGCAGAGAGTATTTGCTTTAGCAGACCAGATTTTAATGCATCAGAAAGTTTTTGAGGCAAAGAGCACAGTCCCTCAGTAAACAACCCGAATGCCTAATGGTCTGTTCCTGACTGTTTGTCTTCTCTTTAGATCTTCACAGACCATGTGAGATCATTTCACAGCTTTTTCCATGGTTACTGTTGGTTGCAAGGTTAAAAATGTTTTGCAACTTCTTTGATAGGGGATTGATATAAAAGCTTGTAGACAAACAAAACCATGAACAATTTTCTCTTACTGTTATTGTAGGTCACCAAGAGTTTCATTCAAGTATATTTTTTATTTCTCCTAAGCAGACTGTAGTGCTTTTCACAGTTTTGCATTGTTGCAAAGCAGCAACACTGTGGAACAAACAGTAGATACATATGAGAAAAGAATATAAAAACATAAGTAAAAAAGAAATCATGAAAAACAGGAAAATTATATAAGTAAAATTGGCTATATTCAGCGTGAATAAGTACAATATGTGTGTCAAATTTTATGTAAGATGTACATTAGCAATATTACTGTAAAAAAGTACGTGGGATTGTAATCAAACAGAGATTACAAGATATTTAATGGTTTTATGGAGAAGTACTTGTCTTTGCGTTTTAACGCTGTGCTCACACTAGACTTCATTTCATTGACTTCAGTTGTGAATGTGGCAGACTGGAAATGCAAGCTCAACGCTAATTATAAAAATATTGCATGATCCCATTGTGTATAATACATCTTTAAAATAACAACAAAACTTGCCAAATTAATTTAACTGTCTAATTTCACACTATATCATTAAAGCTAAAAGTGAAAAAATGGGCCACTCGTAATACATTTACTATCATAATTATAGATTGACCGTCTCTATATGAATTGGACGACACATAGTGACCACGTTCTGTTGTCCTCTTCGCTTCGTCCCACAATGCTCAGCATGTTATTATATACTGACGATCACACGCTTCAGACATCATAAAATACATGTAGAACACATCCAGAAAGTCATTTAACCTGATAAATGTCAGAACAGAAAATGAATATAGAAATGAAAATGCACTTCAATTTTATAATTTTTTAATTTTTAGATTTTAGATATTAACATTTTTATTCTTAAAAATTTACATTTCTTTTATTTTTTATATTTATAAAAAAAGTAATATATATATATATATATATATATATATATATATATATATATATATATATATATATATATATATATATATATATATATTTTTTTTTTTTTTTTAAATATTATGAATATTAAATTTATAAATATTAAAATAAATTTATAAATAAAAAAGTCACACAGGTTTGAAACAGGTGAATTTTAGTTCATGAATTAACTATCCAGATTTTCTAGAGATTTTAGAGTTTAACAATCCTAATTTGAGCTATACAGTAGATTGACATACATGTACCATATAAAAGTACCTGTTGATTTCAACCTGCTATATGAACTGAAAGCATAAATTGCAAAATATTGCTTATGGTGTGTCATCTGCTTTCAGAAGAATGTGCTTTTAAGAACTTTATGTCAATCTGCGAATATTTTGTGTACAAATAATTCTCTATATTTCATGACTACCTATTATTAAGGCTGTTAGGCATAAAGTAGTAAGTCAGATGTTTCCTGTTTTCACAGCAACAAGGATTTCATTTTTAAACTCTACGGTCCAGCATTAATCTTCTGAGCGGTGTGTGTATGTGTGTTTCTATCCATCACCCTGTCTCATTACTGTGATAAGAGGAGGGTAATGACCGTCTGAACCCCAGCGGCACCTGACACATCTCCTCGTGAGAATGTGAGAGCATCTCACGTGTGTCTACAGCTGGAGGAGACTGTCTGAATAACAGATAAACTGCCAACATCCCTCTCAAACAATCATTTCATAACTTTGATGAACTCTAGAATTGTGTGAGACATGTTTGGGATCTCTTCTAAAACTTGCGAAGAGACAATTGGTATTTAGCAGATGCTTTTCCCTATTCACTTTAATATTTCTTAGTTTAATTTTAATATAATCATGACAAACTATAAATTGATGAGAAGGTATAAGACTCATGATAAAATAGTTAATTTTCATAACAATAAACTTAAACAAAATAATTATTTACAAAAACTGTTCATGTAACTGTAATTTATAAAAATACATAAAATGAATTTTTTTTAAAGATTTAAAAAAGTTTGAAAAAACATCTAATATCTAAAAATTGTAGTTCTCAATTTAGATTTTGCATTACAGTATATACAGATTATATCTTTTTTATTTTTGGCTGTTTATTCCCATAACAATGGCATTTTAGGGGCCTAAAAATAAAAAAATATAAAAACAATAACAAAGTTATGCTACTGGTTTGTCACATACGCAGATATATGTGAGGGGAGACTATTTTGATAATATTTTCATCTATAGGTGATGCTTTTATAAAACTGCAAATGTCATGTAAACCTACCAAAAAAACAAGACTTTTGACCATTTTATTGCTGTCTCTTTTCTGAGTTCTGAATATACTTTGACATTGTGTTTGTGTTCAAATGTTTCAAGATTACCAGATTGCAGACAGATTGATGTTGCACGGCTTTTTTTAAGCAGAACGGGCCATGGCACTGTGCTATATTTCCAAAATGCTCATTGTAGAATTAGAAGAGCAGGTTGTTAAAGCTCATTGATTTTTGTCACGTTTCTTTCGGTCATAATTGCGTGGCTGAAGAAGAGCAGATCTCTCCAACACTGCATGTGTGTCATTTAAACACATTTATAATCATTAAGATTTTATTAGGATCCTTTGTGCAGGAAGTCATTATTCTCTCGGCTTCACAGTTTCCTCACAGGCACACGACTCGCTAATTCTGCCCCATTATTTGTGCCCTCATTTCTTTTCAAAAAGAGCCATCTGTTTGGTATATAGAGCAGTGTTTTTCACAGTCCGATCTTAACAATAAAACCCAGCGTTATTGAATGATTCCCGTGGGAGAGATTTTCATAGCAGCTTTTGATTGAATACAGTAGGTGAAGTGCTCTCATGATAACTGTTTTCAACTGCTGGTGGATGTGAGCGAGTTAGGTTAGGGTTATGATAGGTTATTGTTGTGTCATTCTAGGATCAGTTTGCGATATTATTTTTATTAGACATTGTATGCAAAAAATCATGAGGACATCATAAGCCAGAGTCCAAAGTGGATCTCCTTGAAATTGGCCAAAACAAGGCATTGTCATCAAGGTATTTTTATGTGGTACTTTACAGAAATGGCAATGCTGGAATGCCTTAGTAAAAACTTTTCCAAGTTGGTAAAAAACAAGCAGATTAAATGCTTTATACAGTATGATCTTTGTATTGATAAAAAATTAATTTGCTGCTAAGGCTGCTTAAAACTTAACCTAAAAATAAAAGCATTAAAAACTTAATTTTCTCTGGCTCATGTGATCATTTACAGTAAGAAACCGAAAGATTAGAAAACAGTTAAGTACTGTAAAATTAGGCTGTAAATTTACAGTACTTTTACAGTATGTAATATTGCATTAAATTGTCCCTAAGCAATGTTATAAGATTATAATTTAGAAAAATAGGTTATTGTTGTGCTGTTCTAGGATCAGCTTACAGCATCACATATACATTTTCGGTACTGAATTTGTCAAGAAAAAGGTGTTGTCGGGTGTACTTTTCTAAAATTGCAATCCCGTAATGCATTAGTAAAAAGACAGAAAAATAAGCAAACAAATGTTGACTATACAATGTATGTCCTTATTTTTATGCATTTGGCAGACTATGTATTTATGTGCATAATCTACAGTGCATTTAAGATATACTAATACACATTTAGTACACAGCATGAAACAAAAGTAGCAATTGTCGTTTTGAGGGGGGGGGTTAAAGTTTTGTATGTTTATTCATATTAGAATTCTTACCAAACTGATTTTTTGCAATTTTTCTGTAGTGTTGCAAAGCTGTTTGGAGGCCTAAACCCTTTAATCTTTGACCTCAGTCTCAGCTCCCTGTCCTTCTCCACAATCCAAGCTCTCTCCTTTTTCTCTCCTACCATTCATAAATTCATCCTCTGCTCTTCCTCTCTGCTGTTCCTCCTCCTCTCTTTATGTGTCTCCTCCGCTGGCCGCCACTGACAGTGAATTTACATCCAAAATGAAAAACAGGCAAATGGGAACGACGTCTGGTGGCAACATGACCAAGAGTACCAGCATCGGAGGGGACATGTGCAGTCTGGAGAAGACAGACGGCAGCCAATCGGACACGGCCGTAAGTCTAGCGGGAACCGTTGACAAGAAGCGACGCTCTAGCATCGGCGCCAAGATGGCGGCAGTCGTGGGGTTGAGTCGCAAGAGTCGCAGTGCCTCCCAACTCAGCCAGACAGGTAAGAGTTAAATAATCTCTCTGTCTCCCAGTGGTTGTTTCTTAACTCTGTGTTCTTTGATTTTCTATTGTTGTCTGTATGTTATTTGTATTGTTGTCCGTATTCGTTTGCTCTAACAAACTAACAATTTTTGTCTAGCCAGACCAAGGACCACCAGTTCTTTGTGGATAATTGAGACCCTTCTCTTCTCTTGTTTCACACATTTTTGTTTCTTTTGCTGATGTTGAAATGCAAATTGACAATTTTTTAAAATTTACTTCAATGTGCAAATTATAAATATCCTGTTTATATATTTTGTTTTACTAAATCTGTGTTGTCCCAGCTAACAAAAATATGTTGTATGAACATTTTTCTAACATTCCAGTTAAGTTATGAAAAGGTATTTTTTAATGTTTTTACAATAGCAATGTAAGAGAAACGTTTTTATAACATTTAGCAGCGACATATAATGTTAATAAAACATTCTTTCAACGTTACTAAAACGTTTTGGGAGCGAAACTTTTAGAGAATGTTAGACAAAGTTCTCAGAACATTGCCTGTTAGCTGGGATGTTGGGGCCCGTTGTGTTATGGTTGTTATATTTGAAATGGCAGGTTACTGAGGCATGATTGTGAGTGCCTCCTCAATCATTCTACAAGCTGTTTTATCTGCCAGTGCTATATGAACTCTTATTCACATTATCTACCCATCATTTGTTCGCGGGTTTCTTAAATTATGAAGTATGCCCGTATCCTTGTTTGTGGGTGCGTGAATAGACAGACGTGTTTTGTCTGGTCCATCAGTAAGCAGAATGCTTCAACCTTTAATCACCTTATTTGTTGGCTGGTTCCAGGGGTTCCAGTGTAAATGGTGGCGTGCAGGTAGATCACATGCCTAAAAAAATGAACACAGTCCGTCAGGCGACTCGTGCACGGGCTGCACATGGCAGGTGGTCGGCTGTGTGTTTAAATAGTTCAGCTGGTTGCCATGGGCCTGTACCACTCTTTCATGTCTCATGGGGGTGAGATGTGTGTGTGTGGATGTCTTTCAGCATCTTTCCACTGTCACAGCATCTGCTTACAGAAAATAGGACAAACACATAGATAATTTGCAAAAAAAAGATTGGCAACATTTTCAGAAAATCTATATATTTTATCATTTATTTTGGTTCATCTGTGGCACACAATTGAACGCTTCACCTGTAGATAATATGGTGCTTTATGTGTCACATTCATTTATTTATGTGTTCCTTTTTGTGGAATAATCCTAAGCAAAGTCAAATCAATCAAAGCAACCCTGTAAGAAATGGATGTTCACTGTTTGGCCTGGTGTTTTATCCTTTAAAGCATCATCTGTTTAATGTCACGTTTAATATGGCTTCCCTGAGCTCATGAAGTCAATTCTGAATGAGATGTTAAAGGCTCAAGAGGTCATGGTTTACCGTGAATTTAAAACAGCTAAGGGCCGTTGTTTAGAAAAACATGGAGCAGAAAGTGATTGCAACAATTGAGTAACAAGTAATGCATTTAAGACATTACGCAATATATATTTAATTATCATGTAATTATACATTACGCATGTATAATTGCATGATAAAGGGCAGTGCAATATTGTGAATATGGTTAAAGCTTTTCATGAAAATTTAAAGGAAAAGTCCCTGAATGTAGTTCAAGAAGCCAGGACTTGATTTTGCATTTCTGTAGCTCAGTTGTTTTTTAGGATTGTATCACAAGCAAAGGTTATGGGTTTGTTTCCAAGGGAAAATACATACTGATAAATTGTATAGATTAAATATAATTCCCTATAGAGTCTGGTGCTTTAGACTTCTGACAAATGCAAGTGTTGGTATTGGTTGGGATCAATGCATAGTTTGTGTATGTGCTACACAGACTATAGCCGGATCAGCTGGTGTTTTACGTCACGATATTGTGTATTTCATCACAGCTGGATCTAAATATTGTCCAGTCAGCATCCTGGGCTGTAACTGTGCGCTTTATAAATGTTTTTACGTGTCCATTTTTGTTTTACGTCCATATTGGAGGTTATTATTAGTTCGGCACAGCGAGTGTCCGGTGTTGCTGGTGAGAGACCGCAAGAGACCTTTTAGGCCGCTCTAATTAATCTTCGATGACAAGTTCCGCAGGAGACGGCTTCACTGAGCTAAAGCCTCAAGGTTTTATTCATGACCAAGCTGAATTGTCTCTCTGATTTATGGTGCTCGATTGTTCCTCTCTGCGTTCAGAAGGACTGAATTCTCGTGTAATTATACCCAACGCTCCATGGAGAAACATCTTATCCCGGCCCTCTCCTGAGCTGCTCCTGCCTCAAAAACAGTGTTAGCAAAAAACCACGGCAATGGCTGCGTGCGCAGAAAAAAATGAATTTGTTGCTTTTTGCTGAAATTTGTTTTTGTAACCTGGCAGAACAAAAACAGGACATCTAGAATGCATAATGCTCCACAGAAAGCTATGCTCAGTGCCTGGGAGACTTCATGTAATTATCAATCATGTTTAGATTTAGGTTTCTCGGTAGAAACAACTATGCAAGCACAACTTAAGCACCATTTGTTCTGGTCCATTGCTGTCAAAGAAACACAACTAAAATATTATGGAGATCAGATGATGTACTGTAAAATTACAGCATGACAGATTTACAATAATCATAGTGGCCTCTAATGCATCACTGGGAAGTTGATACTGCTGGTTTGCCCATCAGTGTAATCTCATCTGTGTGCCCTTTGCTTTCAATCCTAAAACCTTCTTAGCTTCCATAGCTCTTGTGTTTGGCTGTAGTCTCCTGTGACTCCTCTAATACAGAGGTGAGATGCTGCTTACTGGATGAGGAAGAGATCTTCATTGTCAAGCCAATAAACCTAGTGCACAATATAAAAGAGATTTCTGTTACTCTTTCATGTTTTAAATGTGCTAGTAGTTAACAAAAGCTTTAAAGGGATAGTTCATCCAAAAATAAAAATTATTTTATTATTTACTCACCCTCATGTCATGTCAAACCTGTGTAATTTTCTTGCTTCAGCAGAACACAGAAGAAGATATTTTGCAAAACACTTGTTACCGGCACCCATTCACTTTCACAGTATGGACACAAGGTACAATGGAAGTCAATGGGTTCCGGTAACCAGCGTTTTGCAAAGTATCTTTTTTGTGTTCCACAAAAGAAAGAATCATCGGGTTTGAATGACATAAGAGTGAAAAAATGATGACATTATTTTTATTTTTGGGTGAACTATCCCTTCAAGAAAGGAACCAACTGATACATTTGAATGTGTTAGAGACCCACACACAATTGACAAAATGTTTCATTGTCTTTGTATATTCCAACTTTTGTAGACAAAAATCTAATTGTGCCAACAAATTAATTTCTTTAATTAAAAAACTAAAATTTAATTTAAAAATATTAAATTATAAATAAATAATTAAATAATGAATAAAAAGCAGCCAATAAGTGTCAGTGCTGTTTAAAAAGCTTCCCAGGTTGAGACATCAAGAAGCTGGATTATAAAATGTCAAGACAAATTCTAGACAAAGGGTGACTACTTTTAATGATGATCAAATATAACATAGTGTTCATTTATTTACAGTTACAATTGTGTTATTTCGTGTGTTATACACAGTTTACTAATATTCTAAAATGTGGAAAAAATCTAAACAACAGTGAGTGAATGTTTCAAAACTTTTGACTGGTGGTGTATATCAATAAAAAACATCTCTCACAACCCTCGCAGATCTTTTTATAGATGATGTTCTCTATGTATAGTTCTTACAGCACATGTCTGTCTCCTTTTCCTAAGGATGCATGTTGTTTTAAAATGTGTTTTGGGGATGAGCACTCTGGAAAAAATGTTACACACAGTTAAAAGGCGTCTTTGACATGCTGTTATAAACCTTTCTTTCCTCTCCTTGAGTCTGTTTCCAGACACATCTCTTTAATGTAGAGCAGAAGGAGGATACAGCGAGTAGACGCCGGTCCACACACACACAGATGGGCATGAAGTGAAATGTTAAAGAATCACTGTTTGTTTAATTCTTTGCTGTCGAACTGACCGTACAGAAGTGTTTGTACTGGATTAGGAACAGATACTCAAGACAATTTAGATGTTGTTGTAGTTTGATGGTGTAAAACCTAAACATTGCCGCTGTTGAGTCGTTACTCTGTTCGCACGCTAGGTCGTGTGTATTTACAAGTTGTAAATTAGATGAGCTTAAACAGACAGAGTTTGCAGACGGAAGAGTTCGAACATTGTCTTTGACGTTTGGAGCGGGTCCCAGAAAAGGTCAAGGACGATGGCTTCCTTTACTTAACACAGTCAGAGCGTTTTAGACTGACCTGAGATTCAGATCTTGGCTAACACCCTGTGAAACCCATCCTTTGATGGAGAAATACTTCTGCACTGTTTCTGGCGGCCATGCTTTTTAAATTGGTCTCTCAGACGGCTCATATACTGTATGACGCAGATTCCCTCTGAATGAATGTTGCGGTTTATAACCATACAAATGAAATACCTTTATAATAATTCTTCCATAGAGAAATTAATTTATGACCACTACTTGATTGAACCCATTGAACCCATTTGGACTTGTCTTGGTGTCAGACGTGGATGTCTAGTGATTTTATTTAAACTGTAGTGACATCACTGAATTGCTGGTGTATGCAAAACATAGTTAATATGATTGGATATAAAAACTAAGCTGTTTCTAACGCAAATCAATAACT
Source organism: Beaufortia kweichowensis (assembly GCA_019155185.1). NCBI lineage: Eukaryota > Metazoa > Chordata > Actinopteri > Cypriniformes > Gastromyzontidae > Beaufortia > Beaufortia kweichowensis. The sequence goes on from CM032800.1 coordinate 15,302,166, forward strand.
TATTTCTGATTAAAATTCTTTTGCTAGTTCAGAAATAAGTATTTTGTGGATTGCATCAACAAAATAAGGCCGTCTGTGCTTGTTTTAAATTTAAATAAAGCATTCAATGACTCTCACAGGTGAATGCATCACATATTTGTAGTAAATTTGAGGCCTGTGGAATGTAAAACATGAACAGCTTCTGCTGTGACAAACCCTGTTGTCTGACACAAAGCAGAGCATGTCGCAGTCTTTGTCGTCATGGTGATTTGCATCAGCTGCAGATGTTTCTGCATTGCTCCCATAGATACTTTTGTAAATGAATGGCTTCCAAGCGGTGGAATGTCAGTCTGACCACATTCCTCTATTGCTGAAAGTGAACAAAAATATCTGAAGATAAGGAGGTAATTCATCATCCTTGGCCCCGAGCTGAGCGTCATTGCTTTTGGTCGGTGACAATGTAATTGGTCACACTGGGGCTTTGCAAATATATGTTGCTGTATAAAGCTGCTCCTGTCTGGTGGATCCACGTGTTTTTTTTAAAGTTGTCTCTGTTCTTGCAGAGATTCAAACCCTAGATTCAATATTTTAAGAAGTTCCTAGACGTTTTAGAGAAATAACTTATCTATCCAAAACCACATGCTGTTATTTTTCTGTAGAACTCAAATGGAGAATCTTCTCTAATTTTGTAGAACTGTATTATTTTTGTGTAAGTGTAGTATAGTCTCAAAATGAACACGGATTTATACTAATTGAAAGTAAAAGCAGTTTTCCAGACAAAGGCAAATGACGTCAAACACATAACTCAATGTCAAATACACCAAGTCAATACGTGAGTGAATAAAAATGAATTTGTACTTGTACTTTTGATGTCACCGTTACTTGTTTTGCTCAATGTGACCTCAGTCACTGTCAGATACTTGTTTTAACAGGTCTCCAGAGGTCCAGCGTTGTACACTTCATTTTAACGGTTGAACAAATGCATCATCAAGATACTTAAAAAAGTTATCTTTTGAATTTCCAGTGTATACACACTACTAAAATGATTTGCAAAATGGCATGGAATAGTGCATAAGTATGTAATTTGTGATGCACATTTTCTGGCACTAGTCATTTTTTAAATGCAATTTTGGTCTGGAAATTGTTCTGTTGCAATTGAGGATCCCTCACCATAACAACATGCATTTGCCAAGAAATGGACAAAAGAAAACAAATTCATTTTGAGGTATTCAGGACAGTCACAATCAGAATCACAAGATGTTCAAGCAAGCAAAAAAAAAAGTAATACGAAGATCAATTTGTTCCATTCAGGTGTGATCGAGCATGTGCCTTCCACTTTTTTACAAACAGGCCGTGATAATGATTCATCATGTGTTTATCTCCTATCATTGGTCATTAGGATAAAGATAATTCATATCTATCAAAGGGTTGCCATGGCAACAGATGCCTGGCATTGAGCAGATGCTGCCCCACCATGTAAACCTGCTATTCCCCAGATACACTGTCACATTTGGAAGGTGAACATCTTTTCACAGTTTTGGCTGCTATATTCCTACAATATATTTATGATAATATCATTTTTTCGATATAATAGTATATAATATCATTATTATAAATGTAAGGTAGCCAACATTATACTGTTACAATTATTATTATTTAACAGCATCTTTGTATGTTTTATACTTTTTTGTAACCTGTACACTTACAATGTTAGTCAAGATGTCTCACACCAAGCACAATTGTAGTTTAGTTTTCAATGTACATTCCCACCCTCTCTCTGGCCATTAGAATTAAACACTCTGTATATTTCTGTATGACTTATAGTTTCCACCTGGTAGATGAATTAAACAGGATAAAAATCATTACAGATAGAAGTGACCTACGCCATGTCAGGAATGAATATACCTGAATAAATTAGATACTTTTTACAGTATTTACAGAATAGAAGGGAGACATTTTTACTTGGGCTAGTAAGTTGTCAGCTCTGTTCCATTTATATTTAGAGAGGACTTTACTATAATAACTTGTGTTAATATTTACTGTTTGTGTTACATCATTTCTGAAGTGTCATCATGTAGTGTATAGATATTGTTTGTCTTAAATTGGATGGCTATATTTAGAGACTAAAAGACTTCTGTCTTTACCTTTAGAACTTCCTTATTTCAAAAAAAGTTGTGCTTATGAGAAATAGTCCAGTGATTGTGTTCCTCATCTGACACCAGACTTACTAAGACATTGTGTGGTGAAGGGAAAAACCAGAACTATCTTTATCTCTCCTGTTGTACCCCGTTGTTACCATGACCATATACGGTCTGAGGGATATGAATGTTTGGAAGGCTCTCCGGAATACTATATTCTGATTGGTCATCCAGCGGTCATATTTGTGTCATATTTAAGGCTAAACTAATTAAATATTTTATCTGAAATCAGTATGTTGTTCCCACCTGTACCAGACTCTCTTACAGTATGAGACTGTAATACTTTGAATCTGATCCTCATGTTTTAGTCTATAGTGTTCATCCAGTCATGCAATCAGCTGTGCAGACACTGGCTGTTTTGATCTGTCTGTAGGTAAAGATTTGTTTATTCTGTGCTGGCCTCTCTGTCTCTCTGTCTCTCTGTCTCTCTCTCTCTCTCTCTCTCTCTCTCTCTCTCTCTCTCTCTCTCTCTCTCTCTCTCTCTCTCCATCTGTTTACATTCTCGCCACACACTGGCTGAGGAAGTGGTTGTTCCTCCATCTGAATAGTCTGTCGGGTGATGTGACACATTAAAACTGTGAGTTTTATCACTTTCCAGCTGATAGAGAGATGTTAGATCTATTTTACATTAAATCTGACATAATTTTTAGGTCAAAAGGAAACTAAGAAAGATTTGCAAACCTTTAGCAAAATTCATATTTTTTAAATCATTATTACTACGAAATGTCACAATACAATAAACCGCAATAATTCCAGACTTTATTTTCTTACACAATTTCTTAATTTTGTTTTGTTTTTATGGTAAAGTATGAACTGGGCTTTTCCTTGAAATGAATATTATTCATTACAGTTGTTATCTCTAACTGGAATATACACCAGTGATGTTCTTATGCTTGATGTTTTCTCAGAATCTTAACATTCCTGCTGGAAGATTCATGGGGATCTTTATCTTGTGGAGTGTGTGATGACGTCCTGTAGATCTGGCCGGGGTGATGGCGGATCTTACATGTCATAAACACACTGCTCGCTGTTCATTAGCACTGTTTATCTGCACACACACACACATCAGGTCTGAGCTGGTAAAAACATCATCAGTCACACAGCTGTTTGCCAGGACATTACGTCTTCTGTTGTTCTTTAAATTCCAATAATATAACATGTTATCATATTCCAGACGTGTGGTCTCTGTCTTTATGTGTTATTTTACAGCAGGTATCTCCGGGCTACTGACACAGTATTGTCATCCTGAGTTATGAAACTGTTTTATATGGCCTGGTGTTTATTCATTTTTTAAGAAGATGAATGCAATTTTTATGTTTTAAAATATTTTTTGTTTGCGTATTATTATCCTTCATTTTTTGTTCTTAATGATCTTGTCGACTTTCAGGTGTACAAGTTGGTTGTCCAGCTGTGATGTTGTCTCTTTCTCCAGGAATATTGAATTATATTCTGTGAAAGCTGTTAAATGTGTGATTAATTACAATGCATTCAGGTCCTCTACTACCTACTAACTGCTCAGATTTGCCAAGAAAATTTAAATCACTATGACCAAGTTATGTAGATCAATAATTTGTTATTTGTTTAATATTGCTTATCAATCACATAATGTTGCGTGGTAACTGTGAGCAAAATTATTGGAAAAATTGTTCATCAAAGGTTGTTATTAGGTTGAGAGTTCTCAGCTACAGTACTGTATACTTTAGTTAGGTGTCAAGTTTGTCTTTTAGATGTTTCTCCTTAAAATTTGAAAGAAATAAAAACAGAAAAAATGATATACAGTTGTACAAGTATACAGTTGATGGCATAGCTCAGATTTGGTTAAGGAAGAATTCGATCAGAAATGTCAGCAGTATTTTGGCTACGACAGGATTTTAGTGGCACATAATAAATATGAAGTCATAGCATTATCAGAATTAAGTCGTAATGATCAAAATATTAAGACTTAATTTTGATAATGCTATGACTTTACAGGGTTAATAAATAAGATTTGTACTAAATTGTACGATAGTGATTTAGATCTGCTTACACATTTAAATCAAAATCAGGACTTTATTCTTAAAAATGTGAAGACTTAATAATAAGACTTTTTCTTTTAATTTTGACTTGATTTTCAAAATGTTCTATGAATATAAGTATTCATAGAAACTATGTAAAGTTTTTTCTTTAAGTACTGGTTAATTTTTGTACTAACTACAGTTTTGTGCTCACTAGTCCTTATTTATGGGTGTTCAGAAACTTCTTAACATCCCACACTTTTAGGTCTTTTTAGTTTCACAGTAAAACTTGATTTGTTTCTTCGCCTGCTCAGCCGGTTTAAACGGGTCCAGTACTCTGTATTGTGTTATGAGAATGTGGAGACGTCACCTCTGTCCCCTGTTCGGTTTCACAGCTCCAGAAGAGCTCATATTTGGCAAGGCATGAGCGTGAGAGTGCTTTTGGCAGCTTTAGAAGCAGCCGTACATTATGTTATGTTCTTTCATGTCTGCTAGAAGAACTCGCAACACCCCAACGCAAAAGAGCATTTTTAATTATAAATATCAAAATGGGCCCAAAAATGATTTCACACTTGAATAGTACTATTTTATATATAAGGGCACATGTAATCTCTTTATCTGCTGTTAAATTTCAAATCCATTTTTAATGGGTCTATCCGAGTTTGTCATAATCATATTTCATGCTATTTGGTAAGGCCAAGCATCACTATTACCATTGCTCACATTAAACCTATCAGATCTCCTTACTCGTGTACGTCTAAAGTAGCAATCTAAAATGAATTGGTATGGCTGATGTTTGTATGGTATGGCTCCAAAAATATTTGCAGGAGTATTTTTTATTAAATAGCAGATAACTTCTTCTGTGGTAAACATTTTCTGGATAGCAAAAAGCAACGTGAAGGTGCAAGATAAAAGATGTACGTCAGCACAGGGAAATAAATCACATCTTTTAAGAGCCGTGAACAAAGGAGGGATTAGCTCTGTGTGTATGTGTGTGAACACGTGAACTGTGGGTGACTGGCATGTGGACAGTCAGGGCAGGAGATGCTCAGCTTCCTAATGGCCACACACACACACATTTGCAGTATCTCTGGGTAAAGCTCATGCGCTCCGAGGAGCATTTGAAGCGCTGAGCCACACCGTCGCTTCTGATTGGCTGCGAGAGGATGCAAGAAACAGAGCCAGACTCCACCTCCTTTCCACCTTCCCTGTGTGTGTGTTTGAATAGAGAGAGCTTGCAAATAGCAGACAGCCTGACTGCATTGAGAGCTGGATACACACTAACGCTGCATACACTAGGGAGATAAGTCGACCCAGACGCGCAGAGCCGACTGCAGCGAGATCTCGTCCTGCGTCCGCTGCACATGAGTGATGTTTAAGAGTTTCCTCTGCTCCGAGAGCTCAGCCCGTCTTCTGCAGTCTCAGCACCACAGCATCCTCTCCGCCTCAGACAGCAGCAGTTAACATGGGCAGGCAGAGCCACGATGCAGCCTCCACCACGGGTGCGGGGGGTAGCGGCGGGCGCATGCAGCGCTCCCAGAGCCGCATGAGTCTGTCTGCCTCGTTCGAGGCGCTGGCCGTGTACTTCCCATGCATGAATTCCTTCGATGAAGAAGAGGGAGGTAAGAAAGCAGAGATGATGAGATGAGCGTTTTTTAACAAGAAAGCAATACTACTGCGTGTGGCGTTATGAGACTTCTGTTGTCTATGTTAGATTTTGTTCTGGTGTTGTTTAAATGAATGGAGTTACAGGAACTGTGGCGTGGTTGTCAAGAGCAGTGTTTTATAGCAAGTCGTATGTGTACATATAATGCAGCAATAGTTTTCTAGCACTAAAGAGACATGATATGGTTTGGCGGGGTGCAAAGAGTATCATGTGTTATGACCTTGAACATGCTTGATTTCCTGCATTCTCTCTTTTCCTCAGCCTCCAAAGATTAATATAAAAGAAAATGTTCTAGGACTTTTAATATCGTGAAGGACAAATATCATTTGCCTTATTTAATGTGATGGTGTGGAGGGAGCCATTGTCTCTTAAACTATTCTCTTCAAGGCCTTCAGTATTTTATGAATTTGTCAATTATGAACTATTAATTATTTACAAAATCGCTTCCAGGTCGAATTTCACCCCAGAACAGAGGACAAAAAAGGAAAATATGTTTTGCATAAAGCCTGTTTTAATGCCCATTTAATGTTTTTGCATCGCATTATGGAATTATTGATAATGATGGCCAAACACATTTTAACCTTCTGTTGACTTCTCAATAGATACTGTAAGTGTAGTAAGTCATCTTGATCTTGTTTTTCTTTTTTGTGATTTATCAGAAGTGATTGTCATCTTTAACTGAACTTACAGTATACTCTATTATAGTAAATTATAGTCATACATAGATGTTTATTATTAAAGGGTTAGTTCCCCAAAAAATGGAGGATTATTTACTCACCCTCATGTCATTCCACAAACGTAAGACCTTGGTGTTGTGTGTCTTCACAACACAAATGAAGATATTTTGAATGAAATTTTTTTGAATGAATATTTTATCCATGAGCTTTCATGGTAATTTTCACTTTCAAGGTTCGCTTCATAAAATTACGATTGATCCACTATGGTCACATGGACCATTTTAATGATGTCTTTACTACTTTTCTGGACTTTGAAAGTGAAAATTACCATGACGTGTATGAGGGGTCCTGGAAGGATAAAATATATCTTCATTCAAAAATATCTTCATTTGTGTTCCATAGACCACGGGTATGTTTTTTTGGGTGAACTAACCCTTTAAATGAAACTGAAATCAACATAAAGACAGTACGGCAAACACTAACAGGTTACAGTAATTTGGAGTGTGCTTGAAACTCATCATACAGATCTTAATGATCTTTACACCATACAAATTGGTTTTGATTTTTGAATATGACCTTTATACTATATGTTTCTCACAGGTGATTGATTTTCACAATTGTCCTTCAATGAAAGCCAGTCAAACATTTAAAACTTTTAAAGGCAGAATCAGAGGTGGCTGGGTGCTCAATAAGTGACCATTTATGCTTCTGCTCTTTAGGTATTGTGCCCTAGGTTTGTTTCATTTATATAATTGGACTGAACGTCACTTCACTGCACTACAACCTGTTACGAGCTCTTGATTATTTTATGGGACTCTCCTGCACACTGTTAGTGAGACAGGAACAATTACATCTGCCAACATGTTCGTCATTGGGAGCAGAGGCGGATGTCATTGAATTCAAAAGGATATCGAGTGTATATCTACATCTATCATTTTCATCACCTTTATTCAGTTACAGGCTTTGGCTCTTTATTTCTTTAAATAATTGTGAATGATAATGTTTGCAATTGTTGTGCCACTGGTATAAATAATGGTTGCTTCTAAATAGGTTTCCCAAACTATACCATTGCTCTTCATTCTGACAGACGAGTAGTCCCAACCTAAAACCACGCTATTGGTTGAACCAGAACTTGACATGTCAGGTTGATGTGTTTTGGCAGCTCCAGAGCCTTTACACTTTTCAGGTTTTTAACCAACAAATGACTTGCAGTTACTGAAAATCACATGCTTTACATTAAAGAACTGGTGAGATTAGATTGAGACAGTTAAAAATGTTCTGGTACAGTACACCTGTGCAGTCCGTCACATCAAATCACAGTGATTCTTATGGAATGGATACTATGGCTTGTTTGTAGGCCAGATATAGAAACTGGAAAGAGTTTAAGTAATTTCAGAATGGAATTCAAAATGAACTCCTTTTCACACCTGGTGTCTTTTCGATTCGAACTGTTATACTTATATCAGCGAGGTTCATTTACAGATTGAATTTCTTTCTCTCTATTTCTCTGTAGAAGCAGGAGGAAAGAAGCTTCGCAGCACAATTCAGAGAAGCACGGAGACTGGTCTGGCCGTAGAGATGCGAAGCCGCATGACTCGGCAGGCCAGCCGTGAATCCACCGATGGCAGCATGAACAGCTACAGCTCGGAGGGGAAGTGAGTAACAAATTATAAGCAACAGAAACTCCTATTATTCAGTAAAGAAAGACAAAAGACTTTCTTAAAGACTACTTTACCTATTTTACTACCACAGTGAACTGTCATTGTTAGACTATGTTCAAATGTAATGATCAAATCCCAATAAATATGAAATATTACAAAGTCAATGAGAGTACAAGCAAAACACACCGATGACTGTGGACATAATTATTTTAATCTATTGACAGTCTTTCTAAATCTGTTTCCCTTTCAGCCTTATCTTCCCTGGTGTAAGACTCTCCTCTGACAGCCAGTTTAGTGATTTCCTGGATGGACTTGGCCCCGCCCAACTTGTAGGAAGACAGACGTTAGCCACACCCCCTATGGGTAAGCAAAAAATCCTGCTCTTTCCAACATGTTTGTTCATTCCACATTTGTTGCTAATAAATCATCCATAAATTCTTCATAGGTGACATTCAAATTGGAATGGTGGAAAAGAAAGGAGCGCTAGAGGTTGAGGTCATCCGAGCCAGAGGCCTTGTGGGAAAACCAGGTTCCAAGGCACTGCCAGGTGAGTGTGGTTACTGTTTCTTATGCTGGTAAGGATGTTGAAAATCAACATATATCTTTAAACTTCATCTGTTTACCCCACAGCTCCTTATGTGAAGGTCTATCTACTGGAGAACGGCGCCTGTATAGCCAAAAAGAAAACAAAAGTAGCACGAAAAACACTGGACCCACTTTACCAGCAGCAGCTGTCATTTGAAGAGACTCCAGGAGGGAAAGTTTTACAGGTAGAAGTTTTACAGACAGATATCTGATAATTTTACAGGTAGAATCTTTTTACAGGTACTTTAGAATTGTGATGAAATGTGAAGTAAAATTCCGATGTTTTACAGGAAGATTTGACAAGTGGATCTCAGTAGTTTTACAGAAAGATATCTGATGATTTTACAGGTAGAATTCAGATGTTTTAAAGGTAGAATTCTGATGTTTTACAGGTAGAATTTTGATAATTTTACAGGTAGAATTCAGTAGTTTTACAGACAGATATCAGATGATTTTGCAGGTAGAATTCAGATGTTTTACAGGAAGAATTCAGATGTTTTACAGGTAGAATTCTGATCATTTTACAGGTAGAATTCAGTAGTTTTACAGACAAATATCTGATGATTTTACAGTTAGAAATCAGATGTTTTACAGGTACTGTAGAATTTTGATGATTCTGAAAATTCTGATGTTTTACAGGTAGATTTCTGATGCTTTTCTGGGTAGAATTCAGTAGTTTTACAGACAGATATCTGATTATTTTACAGGTAGAATTCTGATGATTTTATAGGTAGAATTCAGATTTTTTACTTGTAGAAGTCTGATGATATTACAGGTAGATTTCAGTAGTTTTACAGACACAGATATTTGATGATTTTACAGGTAGAATTCAGATGTTTTACAGGTACAGTTTTAATAATTATACAGGTAGAATTCTATTGTTCTACAGGTAGAATTCTGATGGTCTTACAGATGGAATTTTAATGTTTTATGGGTGAAGTTCGGACAATAAACAGGTCGAATTCTGATGATTTTACAAATAGAATTCTGATGATTTACAGGCAGAATTCTTGTGGTTTATGGAATTTGAATGATTTTACAGGTATAATTCTGTTTTCTGTAGAAACAGGTATAATTCTAATGTTCTAAAGGTAGAATTCTGATGTTTTAAAGGTCAAATTCTGATGTTCAACAGGTCAAATTCTGATGATTTTACAAATAGAATTCTGATGTTTTACAGGTACAGATCTAACAATTTTACAAGTAGAATTCTGGTGGTTTTACACATAGAAATCCGATGGCTTTACTAGAATTTTGGCCTGTCAGCTTTAGCTGTTGCTAATGTCAAAATGGCCAAACATTTCATATTCATGGTATTAACGTAAGTCTTTTTTTTGTATCATAGATCATTGTTTGGGGAGACTATGGACGTATGGATCACAAGTCTTTCATGGGAGCTGCTCAGATACTCTTAGATGATCTGGACTTGTCCAACCTGGTTATTGGCTGGTTCAAACTGTTCCCTCCCTCTTCGTTGGTCGACCCAACCTTGGCCCCCTTGACCAGAAGAGCATCCCAGTCATCTCTCGACAGCGGGTCCGGGCCATTTGGTCGCTCGTAGCAATTTCCTGAAATTTAGCATTGTTGTAGCAGCCATTGGGTGGAGTTTGAGATTTGCGACAGGTCCCGTTTCCCCGGTAACACTGCATGCTTGATGTTGTGTGTTCAGAGCTTGTTTCTTAGGGGTGATTAAAGCGGTCCTGTTTTTGCTCAAAAAAAAACGTCGCACACATTGTGCGCAAAGACCACCCACTAAGGTAGGGGTGAGACAGGTGAACGAAGCTGAAAGTAGGCTGAGTAGCTTGAAGAAAGTGATAATTCCTGCTTTTAGAACCTTTTTGAAGCCATCAGAGATCGGTCCGAACTTAGAACCTGTTGGGTTCACCAGAAGCCCTTTTTTAAATGGGGTAAAATGTTCTCTTTAACATTTTATTTTCCATTTATTTCATGTTTGTTTTAATGTTAATGTATTTGTATCTACATGGGCTAACAGTGTTCCTTACCAGAGATTGGGTCATGCCATGCCAACAGACCCAGTATGTATATGTGAAACAAGAATATAACGTGGGATTGAGCTTTGATAATTTTGCACCTCACTCCCCAGATATGATTTTGCTAGATCAATACAGAGATGAAATGTAGGTTTGAATCATTGTGAAAAACTTTTAAGATCAAATTTCAATGACTTCTCTCGATACTGTATGAAACCTAAACTTTTTTTTGCATGGGCACAACTTTAGCTGACCATAAAAAAACAGATGGAAGACAAAATATTTTCTTGAGGCTGCTACTTGCAAAAAAAGAAAAGAGAAAACAAGTCTAACCGAATCAGCCATTTTCAACAATTTCTATTATTTTTAAAGAAAAATTTCACTAGTTGCATGGTTTTCATGGGGGAGTGAATGCTACAGTGTGATTTGAAGAACATGACTTCTTGTTTTTTGTCCTGTTAACCGGTCATTGGTCTTCACTGTATTTTTACAGACATGAAGAACTTAACAGTTTATTTACAGTGAACAATCTGTTCATGTGACAAAGACAATACAAATTTTATGTCTATTATTTATTATTGTAAAGGCGTGAGCCTTATAAAGCTCAAAATTATGTGCAAATTGTACATGTTTCTCTACTTCTCCCTTGTCCCAGGGTAAATACTGTACTTATTTCTCTCAATGTTGTTAATTATTTTTTATGTTCAGGGCTGTTCATTTTCTACAACTCTTAAAAGTTCAGCCTGTATATTGTTTGAAGTTCATTTGTTTAACAAGCATGTTGAAAGGGGTTTTTGGCAACATGGCTTGGGCACATCTTACAGTAACTCAGCATGTTTTGATAAAGATGATATTTGGAAAAAAAGCAGTTTCTCCTGCTGTGCATGTCGATGATGATCCTTTCTCCCTTTGACCGTGAATTCAATTTTAGTGAAATTTAGACAGTGGTCTCACGTGGGCCAGAAGGGCAAAATGTTGAATGAACATTCCACCTTGTAAAATCATACTTTGTTTAAAATTTAAGGGAAAAGTGTCCAGGGATTTTTATATCTTTATGGAATTGTGAGCTGCAGTATTCCTATTAAAAAAAGAGCCTAACATTTCAGCAGATCTTTATACTGGAGGCGGCTGCAGCTGACTGATTTTCGCAGTATTGTACTGTGCAGTTTTCCGAGCATGATGCTGTCTGCAGAGAAATGCACACTGGGACGATGATATTGCCACACAATATACATTTCATTTTTATTTCTTAGTTTTTTCAGAAAGTAGAAGTCATTTAATATATTTTTGTTAGTTTATTTACAAGCCAAGACCTATTTATTTTTTATTTTCTATTTTTAGTAATAATCAGAGCTTCTTATATCTTGGAAAGTATGACACACTTAAAATGCCTGAATGGAAATACACACTGGGACATTATACCTCTTCCTATTAAAAATAATTAAACAAATCTGCATTTTTGTGATTAATCCATACCTATTTTTCTTCTGCAACAAAATGTCTGTCTACCTATGATTTCTGTGTACAACTCTTATGTCATATTGTATGACATTTTGATAGGAATCTCTATTGACAGAAACTTCTCTAGATCTTTTGGAAGTGGGATAATGTCTCAAGATGTCAAAAGTATGCTATATTCTATTTCAAATGCCTTTTCTCTTTATTATTATTAATATTATTATTAATAATTATTATTTCCTTCTCTTTTTTTTGATGCAATGTGTTCATTGGCCAAGGCTATGTCTTGGTCAAGTATGGTTGAGTACAGAGATTTATGTAAGTTATTTTTCAAAATAAAAAATGGATATTACACTGGAAAATGAGTGGTAACAATTAGTACCAAAATATCACAGTCTCTTTTGACATTTCTTGGCACATTAAAAATATGATGGATAAAATATATATTTTCCTGATGTTATGCTGTAAAAGACCAGTGTCAGTTTGAAAATATACAACCAGGTGGAAGATGAACATTTGATGGTTTCAGATCTTATTACAAAAGTATCCTGTAAAAACACATGAATAAAAAACAAAATAAAAACTTATATTTTCATAAAGGTATATATGGTACACTTTCAAAGAAATTATGGCTGAAAATAATCGACTGAAAACATGGTTTAATCATGAGTTATATTTGTCTGTGTCATTCTGTGGTTTTGAATCATAATGTTAATGCCTGAAAAGGAAATGAGTCATACTGGGAAATAAGACAACTTCCTCTTGCTCCACTTATAATAAAGCAAAATGCTGTTGAAAAACACACACAACCTGTTCAGACTGCTGACAAACACAAGGTAAGTTATTAAATAAATTAAATGTCTGATTTATGAATGATTTATGTGAATAAATGTGGCTGCAAACAAAACATTACAAAAACGTTGCTTTTTTCATTATTTTAACCTTTCTTTAAAGTTGGCTATAAGTGACATATAGTCTTGTTATAATAAAATTACATTCAGTACATTTTTAACAGTGGCTTAAGTGTCCAAAAAACACTAGAGTATTCATGGACTCGTCTGACATTCTCTATTTAATAATTTTGAAAAAAACTTTGTTCTGATATAAATTTAGGTAACTGATGCAATGAAGTCACAAACGAAAATATATCACTTGACAGCGAGACTACGTCAGATCTGGTGCAGTGCGTACAGCCTCTACACAAGCAACACCACAAAGAGCTGGAAGGAGAAACTTCTCCTGGTTTTTACCTGCTTCAGTACCAGCCTCATTCTGAGCAGCTTGCTCTTCCTCATCCTCCAGTATTCCTTCAAATGTCTTCTGGAAGTCTCTGTTTTCATAAGCTGTGCCTTTTGTGTAAGTTTAACCCCAGCAATGTATTTCTCAGAAAAGTCTCGCTGCTTTGGAGCCTTGGTTTTGGTCTCACTGGGATTAAAACAAGTGAGGTCCATTCTTCTGACGTTTGGAACCAGTTCGGTCATTTTCTTCAACATCCAGAACACGTTACGTAACACGAGATTGCTAGCAAAAGGCCTGCTTTGCAACTTGGAGGAAAAATTAATGGATATTAATACTGAGCCCCTTGGAAATTACATCAAAATGCTGAAGTGGGTGGGAAAGCAGCTTAAAAAATACTTTATAACTTTTGATCTTGGCAAGACCCATGCAGACTTTAAGCTTAAGGCAAAAGTTGACTCGGAGAGTTTTAAAATTCATTTGGTCGAGGCTGAAAGAGCCCTAAACCAGACCGCACAGAGTGTGTTAGGGCTAACCAATGTCTTGTCTTCTATAGGAAAGATTTTATCCCCGACATTAGGTCTTTTCCTTCTGATGCTCCTCACTGGTCTGTACCTGCGGCGATTCCATGTTGACAAAAAGTACAACAACATATATATCACAAAAACCTTTCTTCGGTTTGATGAAGCGCAAAGGGAGAAAGGAAGATCTTGTGTTCTGCCATTTACCAAAAGCGAATCGAAACGGTACGTAATGACCCCGTCCTTCGGTCTGACGGCCCAGCGGTGGAAAGCCATGCTCAAATTCAGCATTCCCATATTCACCCACTGCCTCACCTGGCTGGTGTTTATCGGTCTGGACGGCTTGATTTACTGGCTTATTGTGGTTCTTAGCAAGCGACTTGGGGACCTGGAGCCACTTCGTGTTCCTGTGGGCATAAAACTTCAGGTACACTTTATTATCTTAAGCCATGGGAGCTTTTCAAGACATGTCAATGTAAAAACAGTTGATTTTCGGCATACATTGCAACAGGTGTATGTTTTTTTTATTTTAAGTGTGCAGTAATGTGCCTTATAAATGCACATTCTACTGCAATTCACATAGCTGTTTTTGCCATGTGAATTTCCCAATAGCTACATTAATGCAATTAGTTTGTGTGTTTATAAATAAACTCGTGTCAATCAAGATATCCAGGACAAACGGTACAACTGGTAGCGGCAGTGTGCACATTTTAACGCACTGGGTATTATCTTTATTATGGATTCAAATGTGACGTTTTGCCAAAACACATAAGCTTCCGTGGCGCCCTAAAAAAGGATTTTAACCGAACCTATTATTATTTCATTACATTATTTATTATATATTATTATTATATATGTTATTTCGTTTCCAAAATTGTTGTTGTGTTTATGGTTTGTTATTTTGTTTTTAAATTTGGGATTGTTTTTAGATTTGTCATTTTGATTTTGTATTTGTTATTTTGTATTTGTCATTTTGTTTTTAGATTTGTTTTTAGTTTTGCGATTTGTTGTTTTGTTTTGCACTTCTAGGCCACCGTAGGTTAGGATACTTTGAAACTTGGCGTGTTTAAACGACCCCTTTTAGGAAGGTGTGGATGAGCCTTAACATTTACAAAGAATATCTCTTTAAATTTGAGCTTTGTAACTCTGAAGATCTTATACATGCACAAACAGCTACATAACACACAAGAAAATCAAGAAATCGCAACATGTGACCCTTTGACGTTTTCAAAGCATTTTTTATGTTTTAAGCATGACTTTTCATAGTTAGTTAAAGTGCTGTTTTCAGAATTGTCACATGCGTAATGGTCCAAATTCATCATAAATGCAGAATTTTTATGAATAGATATCATAAAATAGAGGGTTGGGTATTATAATGTGCGTCATTTTTGTCACATCCATAACGCATGTATATTTCCATTTTAAATATAACTTGTAGACAGATTTTTTTATGTCTGGAGTCTATCAACAGCTGGCTTTAGTAAAACAGAGGGTTTTTGTAATAAATACATTCCTTGAGAATTTATATTTCAAGTTTTCACTGAATATGTTACATCCATATCGTTGGGTTGCGCAATAGTAACTTGTCTTCATTAGTAAATGACTCTAAACTGAATTCAGACTATGATTACATAATCTATTATCTCTTTTCCTTTCATAGTCAGACTGATTACTGTGCGGAAATGTATTCCACATAGCCACAGATATCATCCCCAATGTTTCTTTCTCTGTGTTTAAGGAGGCAACCACGTTTTTAGGTTTACCTGTTGATGAAAACGCAGAAGCGGCGAACTTTTCTTACACCGTGTCTCTGTTTGAGAAGAAGTGTTTGCCTGAACCTGAACTGTGGCTCTACAGATCTCTGGTTCCATTGTCCCTCATCCTGCTCTTGCTGGTTTTTCTGAGCCTGCTGTCATCACAGCTCACGCAGCTCAGGGTTCTGCTGTCTGAACAGTTTTTCACAGATGTTGCAGAGAAACGTGCTGCCTATCTGCATGCAAAGATCTTAAGAAAGCGTGACAAATACAGGGCTGATGAACTTAATGGAGATCTGAAGACCTCAGCCATGCAGGTTTGTAATCATTTCATTTGCTGTTATACAGAAATATAGCAGAAAATATTACCTGACCTGTTCAATGTAGCATTGTCAATACTCTTTGGCCAATGTTCATAAATTCTTGCAGTTTAATAACATTAAAATAACATAATGTTCTTGCAATACACTATCTTAAAAATAAATGGTGCTTCAAAAGGTTCTTCACAGTGATTTGTTTAATGCTAAATAAACTGTTCCTAAAAAACAAGACAAAATACTGTTTAATAAAATAAAAAAATTAGAATTGCATGTGCTTTGGCTTTTATTCAGATTTTATCACCACAATTAAAATTTCTGTCTTCATTGCAGGCCAGTTTTTGGTGCCCTTTACTCTTCCACAAACACAGAAAAAACACAGATCCATCTTAAATTAGGTTTGTAATCAGCCATAATCACAAGCCTGGTGTATTACACACAATGTTAAGCTCATTGCACATTTGCGCAACATTAAGCTTCTACTGTCAGTATGGAGAGACCCGTTAATCAGCTTGATCTGCAATGACCTGTGTGTCGCCATGCTTTGTAATTTCCAAAAGAGGTGTTGGTGTTTCTCTTCTCCTGGTATGTGCTGAGAGTTAGGTGAACTCAGGTAATCAACTTGTACTGTGTGCGGTAAACTATATATAGCTTCACATGCAAAACATGATACGTAAACCTGTATAATGTTGTTGTCTAAAATATTTCATATATTTATATGCATCATATCTTATTTACAAATGTGTAATATTTAAAAAACTTAATTTCATATAATAAACTATTAAAATGTTTGAGTGTTTCATTTACAACACAGGATGTTTTTGTGAAGCTCAAATATTTATTTGTTTAGTCATGAGCAAAAAGTGTAATGTTTCCATTAAAAACATTATTATTAAAATTAAAATATATTCTCTTTTGTGGTTTTGTATTTATCTTACAAACTTCTGTATATTTATTACAGTATTTTCCTTTCCTCAAGACAGACCTTAAAACTTGACACACACAAATCATTCAGTATTCTTCATGCAGCAGATGTGGCAATATCCCTGTTTTTGTTTCCTCCGTTCAGAATCATTCTGGGGTTAATGATATGATTTCTCCAGTATATGGCTCTCTGCTCACAGCACTTGGTTTTCCAACCTCAAAAACAAAAGAAAAACGATAACAACCAATACAAACACAACTGCAACACACAGATCTTTCAGTTTGGAAAAACTACATTTACAGTAAACAAATGTCAATTAGCACTTATAATAGATTGTATGGTAGAAATGAAGATGTACATGCACAGTAAATTAACTCTTCACCTTTAAAAAAATTACCTTTTCTCTCTGATTAATCCTCTTATACACAAATTCAGCGAAGGGTTTTCGTGGAATGAATCGTCCCTTGCCTGGTTTTGCAAACAGCTGCCCGTTTTCATACACTACCTTCCCTCTGGAGATAGTGACCACTGGAAGCCCATGACACAGCATACCTTCAAAGATGTTATAATCCACGGCCTGATGGTGTGTTTTTGCTGAAATTACCCTAAAGTGACACAAGAACTGACAACATTTAAGACATTCTAACTTTTATTAGCTTAAATACTAAATGTATTTACACTTATTACACGTCGATAACAACTGCTCAAAACTAATAACACTCATTTGGGTATTGTGAGTCAATTTGACCTTAAAATAATAATTTACTTAGGAATAAATCAGATAGAAATATGCCTAATTGAAAACGTATGAGATTATATTAGAAATGATTAAACTTGCGTCATGTTTGAATGGCTGACAGTCGTGTTTAAAGCCAACTGGAAAAGTTTCTTTTTTCTTTTGGAAGGTTTGTATTCAATACAAGTAAGTTACAACATTTCAAATAAATATTTCATGTCCAATAATTAACTCATGTGGCAAGATGTGTCAGCCAGTCAAACATTTTTCTTTACTTAGTGACAATTTAAGGCAAGGAAAAGTGTTATATCTTGCAAGGTATTTAGCGAAACAATTTGTTTTTAGATGAAAGTGACTTGAAAACACTAAGAACACTGTGTGAATATTTGCTCTATAGTTTGTGTTGATTAGAAAATGATTATTTGCTAAAATATGTTATACATCATCAAATCTCAAAAGCAGTTTAATGAATTTGATACAATTCATGACATTGAATATGGATTTTAACAACTAAAAATTGGTAAAATACTGGATGTTGTTTAAGTACATGTTCAGTATAGCAATTACAATAAATCAGTTTCCTAATCTATGCATTTTTAAACTGTACAGTATTGAAAAATCTTTTCAGGATGATGTAATCTCATACAGTATAAAGCCATCTGCACTATGTGAAGCAGCGTTTCACCCTAAATCTGCTGTTTGCCATATTCAGCCTTTTCCGTAGTGTACCGATGCTGGATCGGCAAACTTCAGACAATCATCTGACTCCATTTTCCCTTCAGCTGGTGTGCATCAGTGAAGATTGTGACTGATAATGACTGATTACCACTGCTGGCATCTTACAAAGCCTATTTAGGAGGCTTTATCATTTTTATGGAGTGTTCAGCAAAAATGAACGAGCAATGGATACAGTATATTAATTTTCATACTCTGAAAGGGATGTTGATTGTACAAAGGTTTCCATTAAACTGATGTACCATGATTTATAACAATGCATATCTACTGCACTTGTGTGCAAGATTATTAATGTAGTTCTTTGAAATATAATATGATACCTGTGCTAAAATTGAGATTGAGACTTTCCGTTTGCTTTTCTGCTCAGAAGAAATTCGTTTGACCCTAATTATTTCATCTACACCTGTGATCCAGCAGCACACGTCACATGGCTGTGGGGAGTGTTTCTTACACAAGCGCTCATCTTAGATTAACGCAGGCCCGTTCTGCACTAAACCGTCGTGTATTGGTGTTCGCTGCTTAACTCGCATCAGCGGTTGGTTATTTGCCTACAGGGAACTAACCCAGAATCAGAGGGAAACGTACAGAAACGTGGCCTAATTACATAAGACTCACAGCCGTCCTTTGCTCTCGTGTGTGCGCTTTACAGACGACATGTTCCAGCAGGAAGAACGCCTCAAACATCTTCCATTTATGGTCACGTCCTTCCAGCCAATTCACAGTATTGTTCTTTGTCACGGCAACATCTGCAGCACATCCGGCAGCTATAGAGAATCTCAGGTATTTTAAACCTACAGCCTGGAGAAGATTTTTGCACATTTATGGTGAAAACCTTCTGGCTTTCAAAGCCGACTCTCGTACGATCTAATCCTTCAATAATCCAAACAACTATAAGTGAAGGCCTCTGGGTAAAAAATACGACTAAGACAATGATGAATAATGAACAAGGCTTGTTGAGCAATGTTGTTTTTGTCAGCCTTCATTCATTGAGTAAATTAATTAGAAATAAAATCAAGCAGTCATGAAATTAAGACATGTAGAAGAAATGAGAAAACAAGGTTTTGAATTATTGGATTAAAACATAATACTGTAATAAATAGCACTTTTCATTCATGCAGATCTCCACTATCTCAATAGCGTTTACTATTCAGAAACACAATCAATAGCTCATTTATACTGTACTGTAGGTTTATCTGTACATCTTTTTTTTCAGATTTGTACTTTTAGACAATAGATATTTATTCATTAGTACATTATGTAAACATTACCTGGTAGCCTTTGGGTCCCATATGACCAGGTCTGCATCAGAGCCTTTTGCAATTCTTCCTTTTTGAGGATAAAGGTTGAAGATCTTCGCTGCATTAGTACTGGTGACGGCTACAAATCGGTTTTCATCCATTTTGCCACTGTGCTGTGGAAGGTAAACACACAGATTGAACTGTCCTTGCGATCACTTCACCTCCCAGAATAAGTGGGTCACAGGTCAAGTGCTGTGAGCAAACCCCATAAGATGCTCCAGTACATTATTTTGCAAGTGCTTGGGTGTGTAATGTGTGATTTCTGTTAGAAAAAACTGACCACTCCCTTCTCCCATATAACAGACATTCGGTCCTCAACGCCATTCACTCCGTTTGGGATTTTGGTAAAATCGTCTTTTCCAAGAGCTTTCTGGCAGACTGAAAATGTGCAGTTATCTGTTCCTGTTACGCTCAGATCATCACTGCAAGATACAACACATGATTAGCACTTCATGCAGGAATTTACTGTATTTGATTTGGACGTTGACAACCTGACATAGAACAGTGACATACATCTGATTAAATGCATAAATCGTCATACATTCATTTAATTTAAATAAATTCATTCTTATGTGCAAAGCAAAATATTTTACATAATGTCCGTCAATCCTGCCCATATTCAAACCTTGTACATAAAGTTTCATTATATTAAAAACAGCAGGCTGGATTTATTAATTGAATTGTAACTAAAGTGCTTCATCTTATAACACGTACTTGGCGAGCAGGTCCATCAGATATCCAGGGGTACTGGGGTCTGGTCTCAGGGGTGGACCCATGACAAATGCTGCGGCGTGAGCCCAGTCCTTATGCCAGTAATGAGTGCCATCTGTACCGAGTCCAGCTGCAATGGGCTCTCCAAACACCACTCGACCTAACATGATACATTAACGCGGTTTGATGATTTTCAAACTCTCGGAACTTTTCGGTTTATAAGACAAAATTAAAGTCTCGCCTATTTTCACCACTAATTTTTATTTCATCCCACATAGGATAGCCAGGAGAGGTGAGGATAAACATTAGGATTGCTGATGTCAGGTAAAAGAAAAACATTTTTTTAATGGAAAATCTAGATATTTCTGTACATTTCTTTTTGTAGTATAACCCTAAACAAAAAAGTAAACAGGATAAATCAGCCTTTAGCAATTATTTGTCATGTGTTTTCTCAGGTCACCCACCGTTTCTCCGGGCATTGGCCACGACCTTTGCTGCAGATTTACTCATGACGTGCACCACATACAGTGGACAGTTAGCAGCATGAGCAATAGTGATGGCACGCTGTGTGGCTTCTGCCTCTACCTCCTCTGGACGACACATCTCATGACCCTCAGGCCCACTGATGCCCAGAGACAGCATACGCTTTGCACCCTGGGTAAGTACAAACACAAACACTGAGAGTCAAATCAATATCTATATCTATACTTACACTTCTTAAAAATAATAAACTTACAAAATAAGTGAGATTGAAATCATCTCCAAATCAATTTTTAAGTCTAGGTAACATTCTTGGGTAAAAACCTTTTAGATATAAAGGCAAAGCTCATCTAATAGCATTTTGGGGATTGTTTTTGTTGTGCGCTGATTTAAAAC
The DNA here is from genome assembly GCA_019155185.1 of Beaufortia kweichowensis. Classification (NCBI taxonomy): domain Eukaryota; kingdom Metazoa; phylum Chordata; class Actinopteri; order Cypriniformes; family Gastromyzontidae; genus Beaufortia; species Beaufortia kweichowensis. The sequence continues at coordinate 15,323,484 of CM032800.1, forward strand.
TATTAACTATTATAACTTGTTTAGTTAATGTTCTGCTGGTCTTCTCTCTTCTCTATAAAACTAGTTAGTCGCATATCCACACTTGGCCAAGTTAAACAAGCACAGTCCTATTAAAACCAATTTAAGTTCAAGTTCAAGTTCAAGTTTATTTGTATAGCTCTTTAACAGTGTAGCACTGTTTCAAAGCAGCTTTACAGCAGAATAAACAGAATGACAAGCAGGGAAATATAAAAGCTAATTTAATAACTAATATCTAATATCACTAATATCTAATATCAGCAGTCTCCTAGTGAGCACTCCAACACTGCGACGGTGGCAAGGAACCCAAACTCCATTAAAGGGGAGAACCCAGACTCACTTGGAGTTTCATTTCTCCTCTGACGCGTCACAGCTGCAGTCAGTAGTTTGATAAAAATTATTTGATTTAAAGTCGTGTAAATTTGCTAAAGTTTGAAGCCGTGTAGGTCTGAGTTTTGAGTTGATCTGGATTATTAGTTGTGATTGAATTGAACAATGTGTTTGTGTGTATGGTAAACTAGGTAGTAGTTAAAAGGCTAATATTATACAATAAAGGATTGTTTAGTCGGGGATGACTGAGTTGACAGAGTGCAGCTATAACATCAAACTGCTGACATAGACAGAAAAGAAGTAGTTAATTAGTCAAAAAAGTTACATAGTAAAAGATTTACACATCGTTTATGTATTTGGTGCCCTCCAGTGGAATTGAATTAAATTTAATACATCTTGGGTTAATTCTATGACTGTCAGGACATCAAACTATATTTCATGTCTACATTTTTATTAGAAATTAAACAACATAATCATTATAATTTTTAGTTTTGGCATATTATGATGAACTGCTCAATTTAACCCTGTCTATCTGGTCAGTGACATATCAAACTGCTTAAAGTAGGGGTTTTTTATACAAATGTGTCATTTTTTCTGTGTAAACAACACAGTTTTCAGAAACATTAAATGACATTAATGAATGTATTTGTTGCATTTATTAAACGTACATATTTAATAAATGTACTCTGATGACACATGCTTATCATGAATATATTTGTGTGGTCCTGGATTTTGCCCGACCCTGGAGCCTATCATTATATTTCTGACTTAGTAACTTATTTGCCAGTTTAAGAATGTTAAAGTTTAGATGATATTAGATATTAGTTATTAAATGAGCTTTTATATTTCCCTGCTTGTCATTCTGTTTATTCTGCTGTAAAGCTGCTTTGAAACAGTGCTACATTGTTAAAGCGCTATACAAATAAACTTGAACTTGAAAGTATTTATTCTACCAGTTTGTCATTCTTAAACTCTTAACCCTCGTGAGGGTCCCTAAGGAGTTAATGATTTACCATGTACACTAATAAATAGATAACACAGACAGTCAATGTACCATCATTCAGACACAGTATTTCTCTCTATTTTTGTAACTATTCAATGTCACTTCAGTGTGTAAAAGTAAGTATTATCATTTTGACCTTTTGACCCCCCACTTATTTTCAAGGTCTTTATATACTGAGAATGCATCTCACCTCTGCAATAAGATCTCCATTCTCTGCATGGACTTGAGCTATAGCTCCCATTTCTTTACACCGGGAGAAGGCTGCATATAGCTCATGATCCCCCAGCATAAAGACATCTTTATATGCCATAAACATCTTAAAAGAGTTGACTCCTTTTTCATGCACCAGAGTGTCCATTTCCTTCTTGACCTAGTGAAAGGGCCATTTTAAAAATGCACTGATCACATATTACTAAATACATGAAAATCCCCATGACAAAAACTACACAACTGAGAAATAACAGGTAAAAGAATAATAAAATGACCAGAGTGTTGATCATGCACGGTACATGTCAACACACTTGATTTTTTTCATGATCTTATAAATATAGATGTTAAATTTATCATTTTCTTTTGTTCAATTATAATCCATTAACCAATACATGCTGTAAAAGTCATATTATTTAGTTTTATATATAATAATATAAATTATATATTTTTTTTGAGAAAGCTTTTTGAAGTGTAAAAATGACACCCACAGTTTGCAAATACTACATGTGTTTGTGAGATAACCCTACAATGTCATCCCACCAGGTAACGGCCACATGCAGAGAGTAATCACAGCAGACTTTGGGGTCTGCTGTTCTTCTCCATCGCTCATAGGCTTCCAGGAGTGAACACCCCTTCTGCGGGATGACAAAGTCCAGGATCATGGTTGTGCCTCCTGCTAGTGCTGCCTGTGGACACACAACACTGTCAATTATTACACACATCTTTGTGTTTTACTGTAATTTATTTAAGGGATAATGTACAACCAGCCGACTGTTATTGCAAAATACTTGGGTATCACTCTAAAGAGGTTTTTTTGCAATAACATTGGACTGCTTATTTCACGGCTTGCCACATGAGTAAATTATTGGGCATGAAATATTGATTTGAAATGTTTTATTATCTTATTTTTAACAAATAAAAACCTTCTGCAAGGAAAAAATGTTTCTTATCACCTTTAGACACGATATTCAAACGAAACGAACACGCAATTTGGTTCAATCATTTGTGATATAATCTCACATATGCTATTAATTAGGCATATTTCTATTGAATTTATTCCTAAATAAATTATTATCAGGGTCAAGTTGACTCACAGTACCTGGATGAGTCTGTGTTATTAGTTTTGAGCAGGAATAACATACCTTGGAATGTCACGACTGGGGGCCAATGGCGTATAATGAGGCAAGATAATGTAACTCTTTCAAAATGGTCATTTTTAGAAAAATATAAAAAAACTAAAAAGTAAACCAATTTTTTTTTCATTTTGTGTTTTATTGACACCTTATAAGTCCTTGTATGAAATAATCTTATACCCATTATAGTTAGTGAAAGTACAGTACATGTGAAAATGATTGTGTACATCATAAGTTTCATGACCTAATTTGAAATACTTTGAATAATTTGAATATCTGCAGCAAGATGCAACAGAGCATATTTCATTATGTGTACTTACCTTAGTACCAGTATTAAAGTCATCGACAGCTGTAGTGCCCATGAATGACAGCTCCATATGTGTGTGCGTGTCAATTCCACCTGGCAGCACGAGTTTGCGTGTGGCATCAATAACCCGTGTGCCAGCCGGCACCTGCAGATCTAAACCCACTGCACTGATAACTCCATCTTCAATGTATACATCTGCCATCTCTGAGAAATCCTCATTCACCACCTTGCCTCCTTTTATTAAAATCCTGCTATGATCCGTCATTTTCAAATTAGGTCTTAATTCCCACAAATTATGTAACGTGCACAATGTTTACCATAAAAAGTGTCTCCCAAGTGTGGTTTACTTGACAGACTGAAGCTCTGACTGCCTGTCAGCGCTTGTGAATTGACTCCCGCCCATTTCATTGTGAAACCTGCTCGACCTGTCTGGCCTGTCTCTGACATGAACGAGATAATGAGTCGTCTGAAAGAATCGGTTTATTCAAATGCTTTGTTTAATTTAGTAGGTACCAAAAACAGTGTTGCCAACTTGGGCAACTTTTTTCTTTCAAACAAGCACCTATATCAAGGTATTTAGTGACTTAGGAAAAACCTTTGCTTCTTTTAGTACCTTTAATGGGTCTTATTTAGTCACTATTTTATACTTGTTTTAATAAAAGAAAAAAACATTGGACATTCAGCTGTATTAAAACATATGTAAAGTACAAAGACAGAAAGCTAATAATATATTATGATGTAATGGTAACTTTTCATTCTGGCTACTAAAAAGGCTGGCAACAGACGAAAAATTACTCATTTAAAGCCTTTATTATAATGCATTATATGTTTGCTTTTAAATGATAAAATGTTAAACTATGAAGTTTGTCAAATATGAAATGTGTGATGTAAGGGTGTACAGCCAAATTTAACATAAAATAATAGTGAGTAGATAAACCATGTTTGTATTAAATAATGTCCTATTAGGAAACAGTACTGTATGTGTGTAATCCAGTCATTTATCATACAGTATCAGTCAAAAATGTATAAAACCCGACTAAACTCTCCAGCCTGTTTCTGACAAAAACATGGACCATAAGAGTAAATCGATTAGTTTGATTAGTTCTGGTGGGTTTAAATATTATATTTGAATATATATATATATATAGATATTTAATATTCCATTAATTATATTTTAATTCATATATTTCTATAAAAATAGTTATCATCACTGTGTTTCATCACTGTAAGTTTTTTTTGTTTCTTTTGTTTCCAACTGGGCCTTTTTCTTGTTCAATATATGTCAGTGTAAGATTTCAAACCTTT